>VXAX01002641.1:261356-293892 GCA_013399835.1 Leptocoma aspasia
TTGGGATTTCTTCTACTTGCAACTGAAAATGGCAGCCATTGAACAGATCTGGTCAATGACAGTAAGAGAATAAGCCCAGCAGAAAGTGGTAATATATTGTGTTACACTTATGCCAACTTGCCAAGTCAAGTTCTTTTTCTCAAGCGCATGTACAGTTTGTTCTTGCTATCCTCAGTTAACTCTGCTTTCTGAATAGAAGAGATGGGAACTGCTCAAAGGCCACAATAGCATGTTCTACTTAAGGTTTCCTCTCCACACTAACCATTGTGGATAGCACTCTTTACAGTCAAGCGCTCTTGAATAAGAAAGCTCTCATTAAGGAGATGAAGCTATGTTTTCTTTACCTTGCAAGAATTCTGTAAAATGAGATTTTCCTCATTACAGGCAAAGTACCTGCTGCTAAAAAGCAGCACAAAGTTGGCTCTATTTCCTTGAATGGATTTGAAGCTGCCTTCAAAACTAGCAGCAAAAGAGCATCAAAATGACAATATTGTACAAGAAATGCATCAGGAATGAGCGATTAATCTAAGTTTCTATGGGAACATGAAAAATGACATATTGGATCAGATGAGTGGCCTGCTTAGTCCAAGATATTCTGTCAGATAATACTGTGTACCATGACAAGCAAAGGCTTAGTGCTCCATAGCAAACAACTATCCCCAAAAACCTAGAAAACACAGGTAGGACAGCTTAGCTTGAGAGCAAAGATCAGCTGATGGTCTGAGGCAGGAGGGCTGAGATGCATTTTGTAGCTGGTGTACACGGAAAAAGATTACAGGCAACGTTGCTAAAGCAAATACCATTTTATTATGATTTTTTCCATCACTCAACCTTGGTAGCACTCCTTGTCTCAAGCTGAGTTTTTCAGGCAGGGGAGCCTGCCAAAGGGTGGGTGGCTTAAATCACATTGGATCCAAATTTTTATAGGGCTTTGGGGTTGATTTTTTGTTCAATAAGGAATATAAAACCCACACACTCTTCAATATTGTGCATTAGAACTGTCATGATGAGGCCTGATGTAGCAGGTATTACTTTTTTCTTTTTTTTGCTTTACAAAATACTGCTTAAAAAGAAGACACGTGTAACAAAATTTTGCCAGTGCAAGGAAGGACAAGGATCTTTGATTCAACTGACTATTCAAAGAGAACAGCAATGAATTCTGCCAGTGCAGTATGTTTACTACACAGCAATTTTCAAATCTAATCAAATCTAAAATCAGCAATAAAATGCAGGTAACAAAATATTATGGAACACAGTAAGATATAATAATATGAGGTAAAACAGTAATAATAACAATGTCCATGCACAAAAGGTGGCTGAGTCATTACCAGCATCATCCATTGTAACTGCGTAAGCAAAAAAGTCACAATTTGCATGTTTCCCTACCAAATTTCAGTTTTTCCCTTGTGATTCTTCTCCCCAAAGGAGCTTATTACTAAAAACTCCCACTGCAAGAGTCCATTCCCATGTTTAGTTGTACCAGAAAGTAGGGAAATTATTTGATGCCAATCTAATCTCCAGGTTTGAGTGTTTACCCACTATTTCAAGGCAATTTTTTTTGCTTGTAAAAATTACAGAAATAAATTATAATATCTGTAAGTTTATGACAAAAAATTGAACAGGGAAAATCTCTTCCCCTAGAAAAATACTGAATATTTTACCATAAAATATCTGTGGTCAATTCCTACTGCTACATATGTCTCTGGCTTTTGTTCTTTTTCATCCGTAGTAGTGGAAAAGAAGCTAGGAAATTCTATCAGAAGTTCTTTTAAAAGCCCCACAGATAAAGACACATAAAACTGAGACTGGAAGTTATTTTCAGTAGCAACCTTATCCGCTACAGAGACAATCTTTTAATTCCACCACCATATACCATAATAACATATTAAACAGCACTAAGCATTAGGAATAACATAGAATAATGATAATGAAGTGGCTGGCACAGTTTGCCCATCCACATTTGCAATTAAATTAACTTTCTAGTTAAGCTAATTGTTTCTGGCATGACAATATGGAGCAGTCAGTTAAGACACAATTTTTTAATCACACTCTGTTTTCCTGTGTCGAACAAGAAATTGGTAGAATTAAAGGCTGTATTCTGTGCAATGTGGCATTTTGTGTTGGCACAAACACTGCAGTGCTTGCTTTGGTTCTACACTGAGTCCAGAAGCTCTGCCTACCCTGGTTTGAGACCCTGTGCTCTCCACCCAGAAACACAGAGAAACAGGATGATTTCATGGGGTGCCCTTGGTAAGGTGCCCTTCTGGCAAGGATGAAAGCTGGAGAAAATGGACAAGACATAGGAAGCCAAGAATTTACAACTCAACATTTTCACCTATCAAATTTTCACTTTCAGGACACTGGCTGCTGGCACCTGGTCACAGTAATTTCCATCCTCTACTGCATGCCTGGAGATTGTGAAAAAGCTCAAAACAGCATCCTTGTCTCATCCTACATGCCTGGTCATCCCTGCATTCCCAGACTCCATGCCAAATACTTATCTCACTTTACTGTGATTACAATAGCTCAATGCAATATAAGTTGGTGGATCAGTCACTTCTAACCGCAGGGTCCACAGGGTGAATTTGATCAGATATTAAAACACAAGTGAATGAGTAGATTAACTCAGTTAAGTATTATGATGAGAACATTAAAGCTTGCCTCAGTCAGTTGGGAACTGGCATCTATGCAAACCTGTAGTAATCACCCACCATGCAGCATCTCTGAACTTTATCACAGAGAGCAAGTCCCAGGCCTGTGGTCTGTGTGAGGGACTGGTGTGTTCACAATGCCCAAATCCCACAGGGAAACACCAGCACTGAACTATGCTATGCCTTGTGTCTTGTGCAACTTTTTCCACAAGCATCTTTGGGAGTTCAGATTTTAGCAATTTTGCTAGGAGTAAAATATTCACACATATTTGCTGAGAGTGAATTTGGAGTTTGACTTCAGAATTGACCTAAGACATGGGAACAATGGTCTGATGCAAAGTCTTCTAAGTGAACATTTTCTCCAAAACTCTTTTTGCATAAATTGTTTATCAAATGAAATCAACTTTATTCCCCTTTTCCATACTTATCCAGTACCAAAGCAAATGAAATAAAGAATCTGGAACTTTTCCTAAACTAGTGCCTTTCATTAAAAACATCCAAAAACTAAAGATTTTTTTTTCCACTCCTGCAGTCCACAAAGCATTTTCAGTGAGGAAAAAAAATCTTTAAATAATTCATTTGAGAAATGTAATGTTCTCCAACCAAATCTCACTATCAGTCCTTTTGGACACAGCCAAAGGGACAACCAGCAGCTAAGAGGACACTTGAGGTCAGACAAGAATTCATACTAAGCACCATGCAGCTGCCCTTCTCTCTCTGCAGTATGTGTATGTACCTCTGTGGCCTTTATCCAAAGAGAAATAAGAAAGCATCACAGCAGGATTGACCAAAACTTGCTGAAATCATTGAGTGGAAGAACTGTTTTTCATTTGTACTAAATACAAATAAACATTAAGCTCATTTATGGAGCAATATAATCAAAACAATGGGAGAACAACCAAAGCATAAACATATGGGAAGTCTGGAATGAAAATAAGCCCTGGAGTCTAGATGTTTAGGACTTTGGTAGCAGAATGCTTGTTTTGGATGGTTGTGGGAGAATCTCCAATCAAAAGCCAAAAGGAAGCATCAAAAAGAGCCACAAAAGCATCAACAGCATGACTTCAAGATAAACCTTAAGAAAGCTATTGAGGCAAGTGCTGACTGAAAGAGATTGGGAATTTCAAGCAAGGGAATTATCTCTTGTTTGATTTCACCTGCAGAAACAGAAATCAGGACTTTGTAAATAAACAGGATTGCATCAAAGATAAGTGACTCAATCATCAATTGCACTTCTTAACATTCAGACTGGGCTTCCTACAACAGGGTTAAAGAGAGAAAACCCCCATGTTCTGGTTTCCAAGAACAAAGCCCGTGAGCTGGTATCTCTCCTGTATCAGGGCAGAACAAAAGGCAGTACACAGTTCAAACTTGTAAAGAACTGGAGGAGTTAAAACAGCACCTGAAAACTTACTGGTAAAGATGAACCCTTTTTAGAAAACCAATGGCAAAATGCCCAAAGAAACTAAGAGTTGCAGCTGCAACAGTTGTGGTTTGAAATAAGATTGGAAAGGGCTACAAAAGCTTTGACCAACCTGGAAGTTGCTATCTGATAAACTGCAGAAAGGGCTCAGGGAATTGAAAAGTGTCCCAGAGAATGAAAATGAACGAGTATCAACAACCATGACATGCTGAAAGGAAGGGAAAAAAACCCAAAGCTTCATTTGAATTAGGTGGGAACAAACCTTTTCCCTGATATACTCAAATATCAGCAAGGACCTCAAGGGCAAATTGGCTATACACCAGTTTGCAGACACTCAGGTAAGAGCCGGAAATAAAGATTAGCAAAAGACAAAAAGATATTGTACTGACTGTACAATTTACTACAGATCCTGAACTTTTTTCACAGCTGCATACCACAAAAAGAAACAGCTGCTGCAAACAGAAGAAGATGCCAGGAATTTGCCAAGATCTCTACAGTGCTGTTTCTCTATATCAAATTCAGTTCAGCAATTTTAATATGGCTCATACCATCATTATGCTTTGTGGAAGGAGTGATGACCAATCTGAGTTTATAAAGCAAAAGAAATTGGCAACAATGGCAAAAATGAAGGAATGCAGATGAGGTCATTATTGATCCTGGAGGAAAAAAATGCCTTTCAAGGAGAATAGTTATAAACACAGGCCTAGTGAGAATAGAGCATGGCATGTTCCAAACCAGACCCCCAACATCAAGATACAGAACAGGCTGGAGGGGAGCATGAAGCTGAACCAAGGCAGGAGTTCGGACACCAGTCACATACCAGTTTGTAGTTTCTGTAAGGAGCTTAACAGTTACTTTTTTAAAAAGAGGAAATAAACAGAGAAGTCTATTTAGTGTGTAATAAGTAACTACGTGAAATGCACAATAATCACTGAGTCGGACTTTGGTTATGACACCAGGAATAGAAGGTAAGGGAATGGGTCATTCAACCTACAGATCTCTTTTGCAGTGCCCAAGCCCCACCTTTAGGGGCAGAAATACCACTAGGAATTACAGACAGTGGCATCTTTCCAGCAAATGAAAGATGAGGAGTGCTTGAAACTTGCTTTGAGACCCCAGATCTCTGGGGGTCTTTAGCTGCTGAAGCTGTTCTGGATCTGAGACAAGAGTAAATCTCCATTTATAGAATGCTTCTGACAATAGTCAGAAAGAGATGGGGAAAGGCAGACTGTGATGGCAAAAAATGGATCTAGTAAATTAATATGAACTATAGGAAGTTTGGGTGTGAACATGTGAACACTCAGAAAATGTATTAACTTTTAATCTGGCACCCTACAAAGTATTCAAAGAGAAGCAAGAAAATATTTTTGAGGCTGTTTTGTTAGAAATTATTCTCTCTCTGACAAACACCTAAGTTGTACTTGACTGCTTCCACACAAGAGTGATCCTGGATACCTAAACAGCATCCTTCTTTTCATCAGGGAAGCAGTAAAGAAGCCTTGTAAACCCATGGAAGAAGCGTGTCAGGAAGGTTTAACAGACCCTTCAGCCAAATCTCAGGCCAGGTCCAGTTAAGGAAAAAAGGTTACAGCATCAGATTACAGAAAACAACACAAAGTAATTTAGTGTGTGCTCCTTTATTACTGTAAATAGTACCCTAGATGCTGGTGAAAGCTTGGTCTGGTTTACTACCCTGAATCTTAAAAGTAGCTATTGGCAAGTAGAAGTGAATCCAGAGGGAGAGGGAAAAAAAAAAAAACCACATTCACTGCAGGACAAGAACTGTGGCAATTTAAAATGATAGGTTTTGGCTAGGGCAATACATCAGCTACATTCAAAAGTCTAACGAAGAGGGTATTATGTGGCATGCCTCTCTCAGCCTGTTTGTTATACCTAGATGATATCCTGGTGCATGGTAAAATGCTGGAACAAGAACTGATACATTAATAAATGGACTGTAATTAGCTTAAAGCTGCTAGTCTTGACTGTCTAAATAGAAAAGCTAGGAGCTTGTTTCAAAAAGAGGTAATTTACCTTGGGCAAATCAAGCAAGAAAGGGAGCAAGACTTCCCTGGACAATGAGAAGCTGCCCAGACCTTGCCAGCTGCCCCTGCACGGGGATAGGCACCGGCTCTGGGAAGACTCTGTTGTTTTTAAGACTATCAGCAAATTTTTCAGCCTGCAAAACCACCAAACTGATTAGGGAAACCATCCCAGTAGTAAGTCAGTGTAAAGTTAATGTCTCCAGACTTGAAAAGGGCTTTTGCAATTGTTCCTGTCTTAGGTACCTGCACCCTGAGGCTTCTTCATCCTGTCCACTCATTAGTGCTTGGGAGCAAGTGCAATTGCACACAAAATTTGGAAAGTGGATTACTGAACAAAAGTCCAAATTTTCTGAAGGGATTTATTCCCCCCACAACAAGAAGATGCCCCAACAAAACAGTTTCCTCATTCTGGATCTGCAAAGAAGTTCATGGTCAGCATAAACAAGCTTTTGCAAAAATGGTTTGCGTTGTGGGAGTCCTAAAATGACTGAACCAGCAATGTATGTTTGCATAGCCACACTGGTTATGAAACTATGCCTGGTCCAGTAGCTCATTACAGTTAATAAACTCTGGGGAAACACAGTCATCTTCCCATGATTCCCAGAAGCATAAATATTCCAGTGAAAGACGATTTGTCATCTTCCCAAGAAGAGGATCCCAGTATGTATGGTGCAACATATGACATAAAACTAATTTGGTAAATGTAGCCCTTGGGAGAGAAATCCCTCAAAATACCCCTCTGAGTCAGATGAGCTACAATGCAGGCAAGGGCAAACCAATCAGGAAAAAATGTCCAGAACAAAATCCACGTATCAAGAGTGCTTTTGTCTGCTGTGGTGGCCATAATCAGATGCTGGAGATGAGGAAGGACAGAGCAATCCCATTTCCAACTCATAGCCTCCCAGCTTCCAACTATTTTCAGCTCTGAGACTTCCTGACCCGTGTATAGTTTACATGCAGTTAGTAATTCTCCCTGATTTTGTCTTTCATGAACTTAAACATGTAAACCTGTCACATTCACAATGTCTTTTGGCAGTGAGCTCCGCTAGTCTACCACCCACTTTGTAAAGCCATTCAATGCTTTGGAACATCCTTGTCTTCCTTTGAAGTTTTTTTTCCCTATCCACAAAAGCATTCAAAAATGAAAGGTCCAAAACATGAGTGCATTCAAGGTGAACCTTGATATTCTTTGTGTTGTCTTCAGTGATTTCCCTGGTAACTATTAACTTGTTTGGTTTTTTTTTTAATCATTGTGGAGCACACAAGAATTCACAGAGCTGTCAACATCCCTGGCACCTTGGTCCTTCATTGTAACAGTCAGCGTAGATCCTGGGAATTGGGGTAGTTTGCAACCCTTCTACATAACCTGCACTGGTGACAAAGGTGATGAATAGCATGCAGATGTATGACAATGTGCTGACAGAGAGCACTGATCTCATATCCTTAAGCAAAGATAAAGCTGCTAACAGTATTTGCAGCTGATTATCACTCTGGTTTTTATTTAATCTTTTTTTTTTTCCCTCATCAAATCAATATCAGTGCAACCACTTGTCTCCCAGCCATTTCTTCATTTTGGAGCTCTCCCTGTACAAATCACTTTTTATTTGCTGCCTTCTAAGCCACCCAGATCAATCTCTAGTCCTACTCCATTTCTAGTTTCATTTCTAACACCCTTTCAGTGTGATTTTCTCTAAACATCTGCCAGCAAAGCATCTGCATTGGGTGGTTTCTCCTTCAGCAACACATTGAAAGAAAATCTGAAACTCCCTCTCAGCTTAAGCATTTGGTACCGCTCTGCCTCGGACCAGCTGTGATTAGACTGGGTCAGTGTGGTTTTATTTTTGCAAATTTGGTCTTGGACACCCTCATGGTGAGAGCAGAAGACAACAATTCAAGAATTTGCAAAGAAGGGCAGATGTGCATTGGAACAAAAATGAGGTCTGAAACAGGGGAGCTCCTTCCTACCACTTTTTGGGAAAAAGATAATTACCAGCCCAAACTCAAACCCAATCTCAACAGATACTGGTAACACAGAGCTATCCAGGGAAATTGGTATTTTTTTTTTTCTATGCAAGAACACATTTACTTTTCTCAAGCTTAAAACAACCTCTCTTTCTCTGTTGCAAATCTTGGGGCATATTTGGCAACTTCAGCACTCTTCAGGTTGGCTGTTATTTATGAAGGAAAAAAACCCCAACAACTATTTGTTTATAGATAAAATAGGCAAAACTGAGCCAAAGCTTGGGAGAGAGGCATGACCAGTGCCACAGCAAAACCTGTCAGCAGCAGTGAGAACAGAATATGTGTTTTCCAAGTTTCAACCAAAAGGCACAGTACAGCCCAGAACAGTGGCATTGCCTATACACATGCAACACTGAACAATGAGTGATGCTGAATACTCAGTGCACCTGCCAGTGTGTGCAAGTCTTGAAACACAAAATGAGTGAATTGATACAGTGAGAGTTTCAAACATAAGGAGAGAGTAGTACGGATCAAGGGAAGTGAATTCTAGTTAACCCAGCTGATAAATTGAAACACAGTAATAGGGTATACATGTGAGAACTCTTTCACAAGAAAAGAGCATATAGAGCATAAGATTAATGCTCAGCTTTCTCACAACAGGAAAAAAAAACATCCTCCTGAAACCTAGCTACTTGAGTTTTCTCTCTCAATGTGATCATGCTTCTTTTGATAAACTCTGACCACAAGTAGCACTACATGCGGCAAACAAGAAAGCTTTTCAAAATCCAGACCCTGCCTGAAAGTCGTGCTTCAGTCAGAGGTGTTAAAACACCCAAGGACATAATTTAACTAATGTAAGCACTTCAGGAGTCCTAGTGAAACTGCTTGGAGTGGTGTATTCAGTTGTTTAAAGCTTTTTTTTTTTTTTTGTCACAGGCAAGATATATGTTTACATGGCAGACTTAATTGCTGTTTTCAGAGGACTAATGCTGTGTAAAATCATAGTCATCAATACAGCCATTTATTTTGACTATAATTAACAAATCAAGTCACAGCACGTTTTACTTATTTGCCAATCTGTTGAATATTCACACTGGCCCCAAGTCGCCTATTCATTTAGCAGTAAACATGTAGCCTAGCAACTGACTGTCAATATCAACAGTGGCTGATGAAGTTGTTAATCTCTGGAAGACTGACAGGTTAAGCCAAATTCTCCTATGCAAAACTCTCATTGTCCAAGCCTTACATTAGCCCACAAGGATATTTATGTTCAAAAGATACCACATCTCCTTCTACTATTAAAATTAAATGAAGTGTGCTAGAGGCAGGAAAAGGCTATGTGCTCTGCCTGCCATGCATGTTTTGCATGCACCACGGCATCCAGCATTGTGTTTGCAGGATGTATTGACCATTGCTAATTTCCAGAGACAATTGAAGACACTTTTGCATCTGTTCATCATCCCGGAATAAACTATCATATAAGTGCACGCTGTGCACCAGAATATAGATGAGGTCAGGAGAAACACAAATATCTCCTTTGCTATGCAAATCTGCAGTGGAACTGCAAAAGAGAAAGCATGAAGGTATGGATAAAGAGCTCTAATCTGGGGTATTGAGAATCAAAATCAGAGTGAAGGAATTTAAAGGGAGTATGAGCAGTTTGACTGGGATAACAAAAAAAAAAAAAAAGAGTATGATTTAGCCTGATTTCAAACTCGATACACCAGCACTGAACTAAACAATTTTCTAATTATTTAGTTGTACTGCTCAGAAGTTCCATCAATGCAGTACATGAAAGACAGAGACAGACAGACTAATTATCTGCAAATATACAGCGAGGAGTTTCAGAACAGCAGGAAAAACCTATTGCTTTGTGCTGTCAGTTACAGGCCTGAGCTGGATCAAACTGCCTGCCCAATCTACTTTCTATCTCACTTTGATATTGACAGCCATGCCTGTTGTAGCAGACATTCTCAAGGGTAAAGTCCTAGAACAACACCAATTCCACGATGATTTAATCTCTTCCAAGTACTTACAGAAGATGGATGGTTATCATTAGCAGTGAAACTGTGGAATCGAGGAACGTAGGACTGGGGAGACTGCCTGCAGGACTTCTTGCTCCAAGACAGAATCAGCTCTACATTTTGTCATTCCTCTTCTTAAAAACCTCCAGCCACAAAAGGGTCAGTCTGTTCCAGAACTGCCCTGCTTGAATTATCAGAAAACTGTGGGTTTTTTAATTTCTCCTAATATCCAATTCTTCCTAACAACAATTTCATCCCATTTCCTCTTATGCAAAATGAAACCTCTCTCTTCCTCTCTGCACCATACTTTGGCATGTTTGAAGACTACTGGTAGGACCCCACAAGAGTTTTCCCTGACCTAGAGTAAACAACACCCATCCACACATGTTTCCACAACAGCCACAACATCTTAACAGCACATGGTGACCATGCCCATCACTCTTGTCTGGATTGTCTCCAAGAGGTCAACATCTTTCTAGAAGGACAAAGGCATCCCCAAAGTGGTCAGCATCTTTTGGGAAGACATCACCTGTGCTAAGCATGGCAAAGGAGTTACTTAACACACCTTTCAGATTATATTGCCACTTATGAATTCCTAGATGATGTTTGCCATTTTTGCAGCAGCGTGACATTGCTCAGTTTGTAATTTTTCCAAAGAATTGCTGTTAAAACAGGTGTTCCCCTTCTCGTATTCCTGCGGTTTATTGTTTCTGCTGAACTACCATTCTCCTATACTCAGTTTACAAAGTTTCAACCTATTCTTATAGACCCTTTTTCCCATTCTCAAGGCCATTCTCTATTCATAAAGCTTTCTACTCTCAGTTTTCTGTAAATTTAACATGTACAATGTGTATTGTATCACTCAGGTCATGGTCTAATGAGAGCTGGGCACAGCTGTGTAGAGCACTCCTCAATACATACTTCTTCTTTGATACTACTTCATCCTCCTAAAATTCATTCTCCAAAGCAGTTTCTCTAGCTAGTTTTGTTTTTACCTAACAGCATTTTCATCCAGCCCAGGTTTCTCTTGCTTCAGAGAATGTCATGCAAGCCAACTTTAAAGATCTCACAATACTCAAGAGACTATGTCAATTGTTTCTTCTCTTTCCATGAAGTCTGTTACCCTGCTGCACAAGGAAATCCAATGATTTGACAATTCATTCTTGACAAATCTGTGCTGGCAGCATTTTACTTTCTTGTTATCCTTCAACTGCTTTCAAATGTTTGATTTTTGGTTTTGATTTTTTTTTCCCCTCCCCAGAATTTTTTGTGGAGTGGAGCTGGAGTTAGCACTGGTTGGTCTGAAATCCTCTGGCTCCTCTTTCTCCTCCCCTTTTTCAAAATTAAACACATTATGTTTTCTCTTTTCCCAGCCTCTGGTACATCATTGATCTCAGATGAGCTCTCAAAGAAAACACTAATGGCTCTGAGATTCCTTTAGACAAACCCTGGAACAAAGTCCATCACAGCCAGTCCATTCGAAAACATCTGAATCATCTGTAAATCCCTAACTTGGTCTTTTCTATTTTTGGCTAGGATTGTATCCCTTCTCTATTGATTTTAATAGTATCAATAATATGAAAGCAAAAAAACTTTCTTAATGAGGTCTCAATTAAAAAGAAAAAAAGGAAAGTATTAAAAAAAGACTCTTCAGAGTATTTCATTAGTGGGTTGCTTTCTCCTGTAAGCAAAGCAGCAATTCTTGTCTAGATTGCCTTATTATTAATGTATGTTGAGGATGATGCCTCCTCATTTCAACACCTCTAACTAGCTAGTTAGCATTGCAACCTAGTGCCTGGACCTTCCTTTCATTCCTTCATACTTGTGCCATTTTGGGGTACTCTTTCTTCCCCTTTGATGTATTTTCTTCTTGCTCCTTGTGCAGAACCCAGCTCTTTAGTCAAGATATCTCTACATTGGGTTTTTCTGTGCTCGTACCATAATGTCACATCTTTGAGGCTCTGGCAGCTAATTCACCTTTGCTTTCAACTATTAAATTTGTCTCTGGAGAAATCTTAGCTATCATTCTCTCAAGTCCATTTTTGTTACATTGTTGTTCTTCCTCATCTGTTCACAAAGATTGTGAAATCTCATTTCATGCTCAATTTCACCCAACTTGCCTATTGCCTTTGTACTCTCAGCTACTTCACCTTCATTGTCTAAAATATAAAAAAAGCCTTTGCTCTTGACACATTTCTCCATTCTGCAAAACAAACAAAAATTAAAAAAAAAATCAAGACTAAGCCCCACTACTTCTTTAAAACTTGTTGCATAATCCATTTCCCACTATGGTTTTTCCCTCAGGAGATGTCTGCAAGCATTTAAAATTCCAGATGAACGCAAAATTCTCATTAATTTCACAAAAATTCTTATCCATCTGACCTTCCTGGCTTGGTGTTTTGCAATAGATCATAGCTCCTTTTATTTCTACACATAATTTTCATGAGATCTCTTTCTCATCCCCACAGTCTGGGCCTCAGGATATTTCCTCACCTTTCTACTATCTATTTAACACTCTTCATCAACCCCCCTTCTCCTTCATATCCCCTTGTTAGGCTACAGTATCAAATTTAAGACACTTGGTCAAAAATTTGTGAGCTTTAAATTTTCAGTCCCTGCATAGAAGGTGCTGCCACACTGAGCTTCCCCATCAACTGCAAAAGTTGAAAAGCAGGCTCCCAAGCAGGAGTTCACCAAGTCTCCAGCTTGCACACAGGGAACACAATGTGATCCCGGTCAGGGCAGGCTCAAGCATTCCTTGTCCCTTTGGCCTGAGCCTAAGGTTCAATTCATTTTGTTGTGTCAAGCTCCTGCCAGCACTTTCAGTTTTATCCTCCAAACATCCCCCAAGACATAACTGGAGCATCTGAGCTAGGTGGTGGAGGAAATATAAAGGTTGGTGTAATTTTTGCACTTAGCGCATCCCACACGGTGTTCCTCAGTAATCCCGTGCCAACACAATGTGTGTCAGTGGAGCAGCCTGAAACCTTGCAGGACCCCAGGCAAGGGAACCTCTGGGAAGGAAAGCAGTTGCCTAACATGACCCTGGATATTTCCTCAAAGAGATTTAGACCAAAACCACCAAAGAACATTCCATTCCCCCTGGCAGAGGAGGCAGCTCACCCCATGGCTCCTCCCTGGCATTGCCTGATACATCCTGGGCTCTGTACACAACAGGGCAGTGTTTACATCTGCCTTTTATTGCATCCCATCACAGGTGAACCAGTCATCTGCAATAAAAAGTCTAAGCTAGAGAAACATGCACTAGTTCCTACTTGTCTTTCTATTTCAACTTAAGTTTATGTATATTTTCCCTGTTTTAAAAGTTTTCTACTGAGTAGCCGACAAAGCACAAGTCTATCAGACTTTTATTCATCCAAAGATTTAGTGCTTTTATTAGATCTTCATTTACTCATTTAAAACCTGTTCCATCTAAAAACAATATCCTACCAATATCGTCGCTGCCTGCGTTTATTCCTTCTATACAGGTTACTCTTGTATGAAATATTCATTCAAGTGGGTGCCGCTATATTTAGAATGCAGAGAAGTGTTTTTTGCACGTAGTTGCTTCTGTATCCTTGCTATGCAGGCAATATTAAAAAAATACCAAACTGTACTCCCATTTGTACTTCAATTTTAAGTCACTTATTTTGTAAGGTTCAGGCAAGATTAGACTTTTTGCTTCAGGCAAGATTAGACTTTTTGCTTCAGGCTAAATGGCTTCTACAGAAGTCACCGTTAAAGTTTAGATGGCAAGCTATTGATAGGTTCTGGATTGCATGGACATGTGTTTTTCAATTTCTTTTCTCATTTTAAACTTGGTGCTTAAATTGTTTAACTACTTAACTGAGGAAAAAAAAAGGCCTACAGTTTCTTCTGTATAAACCTCACCCTCTTCAGTTGAATCTTTGGTAACCTTACACAATTTTACTCTTCCCATAGTTCTTCTTATGGTACACAAATCATATCAGCTTCAAGTACATGTTATCTTTCTAACAGAATCACTTTAAGCTGCTAATAAATTCTTAACATAACTTTTTAGCCATGTGAAGCTTTAACAGCTTGACTCACATGGTAGACGATTAAAAAAACTTCATGGGAGAAGTATCGACAATAAAAAGCTTAAGTAAGTATGAGATCAATATTTTATTTTATAAACAAATTGTTTGAGGATGACTGATTGTCTTGAGGTAGTAAAGTTTTGTTCTATTTGAGTCCGCTTCAAAGAACAGCAAGTATAAACTTTCTGAAGTCTTTTGTTACCCTTTTAAATAATATCTAGGAAAAAAATATGAAAAAAAAGGGGAAAAAAATAAAAGCAGCAGCATACCACATTATCATACATGCAGCTGGAGGGCAAATAAAATTTGGGAGCAACTGTCATTTCCATGAAATGGTAACTTCCCTGGCACCCCAAACTATCAAGTCCCCTCAAAGATCAGGAAACTAAATATGGCAATAAAGATGCAGCACCTGAGAACTGGAAACCATAAGAGCTACATGGAAGACACCTTGTTCACTACCTCCATCTTAGCTAAGGAATTATCTTCTGAACTCTTATTCAGCATTCTCACCAACCAGCTCAGTGCATTGGAACAGCCCTTGAAGTTTTCTGTTTCCAAAAGATGCAGCTATATGAAAATAGTGTAATTGTTTTTTACTTTAGTATTACAATAAGGAATTCTACTTAAGGTACAAATTCATGTCAGCACAAAGCCTATAATAGCCTGATTTTTATCCTCAAATACAAAAATTCAAGTTAAACTCGTGAGGCAGAAGTAAAGGCAGAAGAGCATCAATGGCATGCCAGAAGGAGTCATTAATAGGCGCTGCATGGTCTACCCCCTCTGGAAAATGAGTTCATTAAAATGGTGAGAAAGAAAAAGAATAAAAAAATATTTTATTTACTGTTTTCAAAAATTATGATCACTAGCCCAGAAAAAAAAGGAAGAAGTAAAAACATTTATGAACTACTATACTCATGGCTTTCCTTCCAGAGCTCAGAAAATGAAGCTGTCAAGCTCAAGAAAGTGAAAGGTCCTTTGCATTCTGGATGCACTTTCCTTCTAGAGTTGATTCTAAATACATGCACACTAAAAATCTCTCAGGAGCTGAAAATAAGAGTGCCATTTGACTCAGAAAATGCAGTCCCCTAATTTATTGAGGCAGACCCAAGATGGCCCAGCACAGAGCACTTTAAAGATCCTGAATTTTGTGCTAGCTATCTAAACACTGATATTCATAAAGCAAATTTTGTCAGAGTATTACATGCGTCTTGAAACTAAGCAAGAACAAAACTGATGTGGTAATATCAGGGCTTTTCCTTTGACTTACAAGAACAAACACAAGTCTTACATGGAAAGTTGATTTTAAAAGTAGAAAATTGATTAGATGGTATGAAATGTAAGCACACACATGGATGTGTCTGTAATATCTGCTATTCAGCACTTGCAGGTTAAGAGCTCAAGGGCAGCTCATGAAAGTCAATACCTGCTCTCCAAGTTTCCATCCACGTGTCTTGGGGAGAATCATTCAAAGTTTTTAGTCCCCCACTCCTCCTCCACTACAGGACCGTCATTTTCACTTAACAACTTCCCAGTTCATCTGGGGATTGACTTGATAATCCCCAGACTTTGAAAAAGCATCTGCATTGGATTAGAAAACCTGATATGGAGTCCAATGAAGTCAGCTGAATCTTCCTGCAGATGATGAGAAATCCTAGTTATTGTAAACAACAGTAACCTCACAATGTACATGGTAGCCTGTAATCTAAAGTGCATATGAGTACTGTGGATTATATAGGGCTTTTTTTTTAATACGTAGACATATATAATATGCATTTGGCTAATGTTATTCATAACTGCTGAAAATCAGTGCCAGATATTGTGTCACCTCTACAGTTTTGTACATAGTGATAATAGCAAGTTTACAAGGCATCTTGAAAGAGGCTAATAAAAAGTCAGCTTGAAACAGAATCACGTCTCATTCAGCAAAACCAAATCAATTCAAGAGTAATTGTATTAGAACACAAACTCAGACAAAGCTTTCCAAGGAGATTAAACCATACCAACCAATGCAACAGGATTTAACAAACAGGCAAAGAGCATCAAAGACCTTGGAGAGAAGAAATCTCCTGTCCTGGAAAGGAAATTAAATACTTCTAGTACATTTTCAAGTGTATATCCCATCTGTTTTAGCATTCGAAGTGACAAGACTCTGCAACATCTGTTATAAGACAAATTGCAGCCTAATGGCCTCACTGCCATAACGGTTTGGTCTTTTGGAATTGATACTCAAGTTCACCTTTTTTTAAAGGAAAAGCCATTATTTATCATAAAGATCATCTCTTTCCAAATGCAGGAGAACCTCTGTTGGTTTAAAATTTTTGAACAATGAATAAATGCCGAGCCAAGACAATCTTGTGCATTTGTTTAATGGGCTGTCTCTCTTTGCAAACTATTGAATCAGACTGTGAACATGTGAGATTTTTTCCTGAAGTTTGGACAGTCTTTGGATATAAGCCCTCTAGGGAAAAAAAAAAAAAAAAAAGCATCAGATTGTTGTAGAAGTAATTTGGTCAGAATGAATTTTTCTTCCTGAGTGAACATTGAGCCATTACCCCAGGAAAGTGTCAGGATGAACATTATCTCATTATGTGCTGTCTTTCAGGCAATGGTCATTTAAGGAGGCAATGGTCATTTAAGGTAAGTGATATCACAAGAAAAACCTATAACTGTAATATAAACTGCATAAGGTGCTCTCAGCATGAACCACGAGGCTTGGCCAAATTCTGCTTCCGGCAATTACTCTGTGTCAGTCTAATAACTCTTCTGCTCCTCCTGCCCAGCCCCCGCAGCTTCAAAGAAACACAGTTTTCCTCTTCGTGTCAGTTGGCATCAAACTGATCCTTACTACAGGTTTGCTACCTGAAACTGCAAGGGGATCCCGTGGCAGAAAGGGCAGCAGCTGCTGCCCTGGTGCGAGGGCACCCTCAGGGCTGTGGCCCCTCCAGGTGACATGCAGACCTTGCGAATCACACAGGCAAGCTTACAGCGGAGGAAACACAACCCTTGAGCACCCATGTGAACTCATGCCTGGATACCGAGTAAAAAGGGAGTTGCAACATAAATGAGAATATCCCATAGTAGCTGTTCTGCAATACTTTCCAAGAAATACCAAGAAATAATTTGCATTATCTGCTTGCACAAATGATTTTTTCCTTTAAATGGCGTAAATACGGCTGTACTCACCAGACAAGGTAACGCACATGCTTCATGTCTGAAGTGCAAAAGAGGTCAAAGCATTGCTCACCACCCCATGAATAAGAACACAAAAGGGCATTGTAAATTCCAAGGTAGAGAACAAAAAAGGAAAGGAGGCAGGTGAAACCGTAGAAATATTACACGTATTAAGTTTAATACCCAGATGAGAATTAAGTTACTACAGTGCCTTTCACAAACTGCTACTTTTTATGTTGCAAATAACTTCTCCGTGATAGATGCAAATAAATTAATGCTGTCATTAATCTTTCCATTTATATCTTTCTTGCTCCTTATGTCTGCTTTCATCGTTGCACTTACCATACTTAAGTATATGTTAAAGAGACTGTCATTTTCCCTTCTGTAACTACTATTTCTTCAAACAAGCACTACTGGATTCTAAAGCAGAAAATGTTGATTTCTGAAGATCATCTTTTGTTCCTCATCAAAGCTGGGGAATATTCTGGGTGAAGACATCTCACTGAAATTCTTATCTAAGTTGAAAACATGTAAACATGTAATTAGGCCCTCCTTAAATGTGCTTTTATTTTAGATTATTAAGCAAAAGGGTATGAGCAGTCTATGTAAAATACATCTCAGTAGAATTTTTTTTTTCATTAAAGCTTTAATAAGGAAATCTTAGAACTCCAATTAGTTATACTGACAATAGAGTATGTCTGTGACTAAGGACAACTCAGAAGCTTCCTGCAAAGGTTACAGGTCTGAGACATTCTCCTATTGAGAAAGGCTGCACTGAAGAAATAAGTGGTATCATTTCAAGGAATAATTCATTCATCCAAACTTGTGAAGGCACAAAAGCACAAGGTAGAGGATAGCCCAGATACTCTGCAGCCCTCAGCATAGTGCAAATTGTGATGAAAAGGAATTCTCACTTCACCCGTCATGCTTTCCTGCATGCAATGACACTGGACACCACAGCTCTGTACGACTGTCAAGTCAGTAGCGCACAAACAGGCTACAGCTCAGCCTGCCACAAAAAATACCACACCAAAGCCACTAAGAAAAGAGAATTTAAATTTTAAAAAGGAAAAAAAAAAAGGCAGGGTTGTATCTCAAATGTAGAGTCATTGTTCAAGTGTGGAATTGCCCAGCTTCCTATACCACATTTCTGATATAATTACTTCTCTTGCACAGACAGCACAAGCAGTAAAAGAAGTGGAAATAGGATTGTTTCCAGAATTATCATTTAATCATTGTTCAACCCTATTTTAACCACTTTGGCTAAAGCTTTACAAAAACTACTGGAGAGGACGTGTGCCTCCGACACATGCCTGTGACATTACTGATTGTCATCATCCAAAACTCCCACAGTCTCGTCAGATGCCAAAGGAAGTTAAATGCCCTCAAACTCTCACAAGATCAGCAAGTACCTCCTTCATCTCCTTCCAAAGTCCCCAATTTCTAGTAAAATGACGAGTACCCAACATTTCCCATTGGAGGAGAGAATTATAATGATAACAAAAGATGATGCTGGGGTCTTCACCTCTTTGTGCCTTCCACTCCCAGTGCCTACAGCTTCCGTGCAGCGCTTTAGCACTGAAGATGCATAAACATCTCCACTTACCTAGAACAACTTGTGACTCACAACTGTATTTCCCAGGGTAAAATCTACACTGTTACCTAAACCCCAACCCTGAAAAGGCAGCCTATGCAACATGAAAAGGTAGAGAAGCAATTTACGTAAAACAATATCTCTCAGAAGAGCCCTTACATGCAAAGTGCTTGGGATCCTCTTGACTACATGCTCTACTCAGGACTATGCTACCTTTCAGTTTACTAATGTCAGAAGCACTGGAGTGAGTTTTAGTACCCTCAAATTGATTTACAATATTTTATTACCCAGCAGATTGCAAAGGTTCTTGACTTTTAACAAGTTTGTAACTACTTAAAGTTTAGAAATTACTGCAAATTTATTTAACAAACTTTTACCAGAGGCCAGTTTAACTGATTCCCACTCTTGGACAATAAGAGAAGAACATTATAATAAATGGGGCACGCAGAAGGCAAATGCTCACCACAATCTGCTACACAAAGCATCAGGAAAGGAATCCTCTAAGACCCTTCTGATTAACAGTTGTGGGGAACCTGCAGCACCACTGTTGCTTCACACTTCTGGTAGTACACAAAGTGAGGTTACTCATGCTGCATACATCAGATATCCAAATTGCTCTGCAAGACTGATTTACTGTTTCCTTCACTGAATTGTATTTATTTACACTGTTTACAGAGGTAGAAAGGTATTTTTCCTCCCAGCCTCCTGTGCATTGATTTCTTGCCCTGTCACCCCCCCACGAACAAAATAAATTTCAGCTCTTCTCAAAACAATCTTTTGGTAGATAAACTGAGGTGGCACAAACATAGGAAGGAAGGAAAGATTAGTTGCAGAAAAAGCAAGACAAAAAGTTAATTGCCCTTTCATGTCAATACCCATATTGGCAAAACAAAATCTCATTTTATATTTGAGCACCACTTGCAAGCAAGTCTTCAGACACATACAGTAGCAAGCTCCCTATATCAAAGGATAAAGATAAGGCTTATGCAGACAAGTTTACCAGCTTGGGGAAAGGAAGTAAAACTTTCAGTGTACGGTCATTAAAATTTTTGAAATCTAGGTCCATATTTTCAGCTGCAGCCTGTGGTTGTATGCTGACAGAGGGAAAAAACAACACATTCATATGCACAAATGCAAATTCGGCACGAACACAGCTGGGCCCATGAATAAAATTTACATGCACAAATTTAGAAGCGAGTTTGAGTCCAGATGAATGATTTGATCGTAAGAGCTTTAAATAAGCGTTTATGTAAGCAAAGATTGGAGCCGGCAGCTATTAGAGAAGTGTATTAGCTGAAATAAATCACCAGAGAAAACAGAGCTCTCTTGGATAGCACCAGCAGCTCTTCTTCCCTTCTCCTTTCCCTGTCAGTTTTTGCAAACACATCTGAAGGGTTGGTAGGGGGTTTGCAAGGATGTCTTGCACAAAGCCAGAGCCTGAGTGCCGCGGAGGTCCCGGGGAAGAGGCAGCAGGGCACTCAGAGCACCGCTGTTGCTCGGGGTTCGTAAACTTTCCGACATCTCAGCCCGGACAGAGGGACGGGTGCTCGCTCCTGCTCTACACTTTGCCAAAGCAAACAGCTCAACTCTCTGCGCTGACATTTTTTCACAAGAACAAATTTGCATCCCAGCAGCGTGCGGCGGGGTGAGAAGCGGGCTTGCTCCGCACCCATAGGTACGCGCCTCACAACGCGAAGCTGCAGCAAAGCGCCTCACTGGCATCACACAGGCACCATAAGGGCGCGCAGCATTTGCATTCAAGCATATTTCAGCCATCAACCTGCAACTCTGGGGGCAACTCAAACCTGTAGAAGCAACAAATACAAGGCTGGCTCCTTCGCCTGCTCCTTAGACGGCATACTAGGGATTCCTAGGGTTAGGTTAAACACTCCGTTTCTTTGAAAGCATGTCACAAGGAAAGCATGGAGTTTGTGAGGCTGTGGAGGGACTCTGACTTTGTTCTGCAGTATCTCAAGTGGCAGGATAAAACACAATTTTCTGGAATTCTTTTCTTTTAACTAAAGTCAAAAGATGTATCATTAAATTCCCCTACACACCCCAAAATTAATGAAAAAAATATTTGGCTACAACATCAGTGTCAGGCGGGGTTACTGTCATTGACCAAGGAGGATGCCAAATCCCTGGAAACCCTGGGGAAAGATCCCAGTGCAAGGAACATCCTAGATAAGAGAGGCTCTCCTGCATGAACCCCACTCAGCCCCACAGTATTGGGCATGTCATACCTACCACTTGCAGCAGGCTGAAGTGCTTTAAGGCAGCTTCCTACAGTGCCTTTTCTGCATGCACAGCCTGGCCAGGGCAAGAATAACTGGGAATCCCGGCACACAGGCTCTGCTCAGGTGGTAATAGTGGTGGCTGTGGCTACTGTGACTGCAAAGGTTGACCATAACATCTCTACCAGGGCCGTGCATCAGCTATAAAAGCACCAGTAGCCCTGAGAAGGAACACATCCTACCACCTGGTAGCCACATCAAGACTGTGCATTCCACTTGGCGGGTCGGATGCGCTCCTCGCCAGCCGTCGCCTCTCCTCCCAGCACCTCCACTCAGAGTTACACCCAGACACTTGTCCTGCTCCAGCGTGAATATTTCTCTTCTCCCCTAGGAGCAAAGCTCCTTCAACATGTGCCGTCTGCTGTGCCAGCAAGACCTGGCATAGCAGCAGGGTACAAAAGAACATCCCTGACACTCTATGAATATTCATGATTTATGAATATTCATTAAATTAGCATCTTTATGACTGGGCCACCAGATTCACAACTGGCGTCTCTGGAAAGGGGTTATTGTATTTTAATTAAATACCAGACAATTACTAAACAGTTATATTCGCTGGGATTTAACTGATATGAAAGGGATAAGTACCGAGCTACAAACGTTAAGAACAACTCTTCCTCCACACACATTTAATGCTAATGAAAGTCATGTGTAAGCATTGAAAAGGGAAAAAAAATCCTCTATATGAGAAACCAAAATAGCTTCAGATTATCTTTTTAATAGATTCATACTGTGTGGGAACCTTCAGCATTTCCCTGGTGCCTAAGCAGACCAGAATAGCAAAGTAGTTATTATATCTGTCTTCAGTGAAGAGACCACATGTTCACAGATATTTGTACAGCACCTAGCGCAACAGGGCTCTGATCCCTGCATCTGGCATTGCTGTAGTATTTAAATGGCAATAATAATGATATAAAGCCATCTTTGTCGATATCATGAGAGAACAATCTAATCTAGTTATCAGATTATAGCTCATTAAATGCCACACAGAAAAGGCTATCAACACTTCTACACATTTACTGGCCTAAAAAGAATTTTAAGCCATTAATTGCTTCCATAACGTGGGGTGAATTTTCAGCATGGTGCCTGGAAAATTAGGCACGCAGGCTGTGTAATTGTTAATGGGAATTGTGACCCAATTTTCACGCCTGGCACTGAAAGTTTGCCCCTTGCAAAATATTTACATAATTTGCTAGTAGATTTGCCATATCTTTTGCATGTTAATTTTACTTCAGTGACAATTCCTTGAAAAAGTACCACCACCAGTGTATAGTACCACCACCAGTATATTAAGAGTAGCTTGACATTTATATAGTACTTCCTCTGAGTTATCTCAGGCTACAACTTGCAAATCATTACATGCTGAATCTTCAAGGATATGTCTTTAACCAGAATATTCATTGCAGGGCACAACCCTTGCCTGTCAGGGAAGGGAATTGATGACCACTTGGTCGGGCTCTCTTCCATTTCAGCTCTCATTCTGCAGCACAGTGGATGCTTTGTAGCCCCCATACCTGATCCCAGAGCTTTTAACATTACCAGATTCACTCACAATTGCCACGTTTGATGTTTCAGTGCAAAATCTGCCATATTTTCTTCCCTACAACAGACACAAGAGTCAGGATTTTACATCTCTAGACCCTCAGCACTTCTCCAAGCTGCCACGAACTGTCTGTGGCAGGGAGGTGGGATCACGTTAAAGGTTCACAATTTCACACAGCTGCGTCTCTGCCTGGGAGCGCGATGATATTTTGCAGGCAGCTTAAGATTTTGAGTACCAGCATCTGTCCTCTTAGCAGCACTTGCTGGTTGTTTGGGTGGCCAGGAGAGTACCCATACTGTGGGGAAGATAGGGACATTTTGTTTCATCCTCCCTTTCCAGACAAACATCCTTTCTTTTGCTCCAGAGGGAAAGTAGCAGCATGCAGAAGCACATCAAGCCATTTTCAGCTGCTCTGTAGTACTGACACCAGAGCGACTATGAAACAGCAATGAGCTGGAAAAGCATTCTGGGTATAGAGATGCAAATGAGCACACTAAGCCCTTTCCCAAAGGACACTACACAAGGACCTTTCATAACATAAGGTTTCGCTCAAACACTTAGGGCCTGGTTTCAAAGGGCTCACTCAGGTAGAGCTCCCATATGTCCAAATGCAAGAGATGCACAGGTGTCCCAAATCTCACCTGCAGATCATATGGCCCCTTCTCTGGCCACAGGCTGCAGGGCATGCTATGTCTTTTCCTAATCAAATGTACCTGATTCCCACTTCAAAACTGCAGATTTATGAGTGAAGTTGCAACCAAATGATATTTCTGATTCAGCAAAGTAAGGGCAGGAATGAACACAGGGCTGCAGATAAGACTGTGCTTTCCCTAACCTTTCTCTAAAACCAGCAGTGGTGCTCATGCAAACACAGGCCAGAGGTCTTCCCTCTGCTAAACCCCTTCTACTGCAGCTTCTCCTCCTGCATCTCTGCACTTTGTCCCGGGGAAAAGTAAACCCCGCAGTAACTTGGGGCAGGGCATGGTCACCTGAGAGTGAATCATTTAGCCAATCTTTCCACTCAAACAGGTAGACGCTTTCTCCAAACAAGTAATCCTGCCTGCTGCTTGCAGCTTGTGAATGCTTACAGTGTTTTTAAGTGAATTTGTTTACATATTGGATGCACTGCCAAACAGCAGGTGATTCAGAGCGTATTCTTCAAAATAGCTAGAAGCAGATATTTATTAGATATTACCAGGACTCCACCTGAACGAAATGGGAGTGTGCATCATGCAACAGAAATGCAGTTCATGCACAGGCTTGGGTGTGCATATGACTAAGTTAGAAAGTGATATATATCCTTGGGAAAAGAGTCTGTTTCCCTAAACAGAGTATCTACAGTTAACAATCATTTTTTCCTAGTGTTACCCACACAAGAGGAAGATGGTGCCAACTAGAACCTCATTTCCAAACTGATGGGTAGAGGAGGAAAAAAAGGAAGTGCTACTATATACTAAGACAAGCCTGGGTATTGTTGCTCCTAAGAGAAAGCAGTAAAGCAGGACACTTGATAGAGCTGATTGCTAAGCTGGCAATTAATTGGGATTTTTTTTTATTTCAGCAAGTCGTAGCAGATCAGATCTGCTTGACTTCAGCAGAGCACAATCCAGCCCAGCTATACCTATGGTATAAAGTGTCTATAATTTCCTATCAAATACTCTTTTCAGATATCGGATAATCTTTTCCAGTATCTTGAGGAGTCTAAAGTTCCTTCTTAAACTTGATCTAGCCTTTTAGGAATAGCATTGCCTTCCAATGACACAAACTCTTAGGTGTGCCTAAGTCACTTAAAAATGAGAGTACAGCACCTCTGTAAATACTGCCCTCTGTTCAGAGATAAATTTGTGGTTCAGCCCAGGCCTGGGAAAGAGAATTTTTTTTTTTAATTATGATGTTCCTTCTGTGGCCTTGGGAAAATCATTAGTCTCCCTGCCTCGGTTTCTTCATCAGTGAAACAATTATGTATGAATTCCACAAGCTGTTCTCAGGATTTGACAGTATTCATTAGACTGAATAAAAATGAATGCCCTGAAGTGTCAACCAGTTTTATTTAGTCAACAGATAAAACCAAGAGACCGCACTAGGCCTGCTACTCTGCTGCATCTCATCTCCTCAGAGAGCCTCCACTCCTTCAGTCATTGCCTTGTCCTCCCACAAGGTCTCCCTGCCACCCTTGATCTCTCCCTCTCGCTGCCATTGACCCACAACACGAAAAACCCATTTTTTTCTCCTCCCTCTCTAAAAATCCCTCCAAGTAGGGCTTTTCCCCCTGGATCTTTTCCCTGTTCAAGACTCCTACTCGTGCACAGTTGTTCTGGGTCTTGTCTTACTTCACTTGCAAGCTGCTCAGGGCAGGAAATGGGCCTTACCTACAGTCCATATCACACGATATTCCCTTTGGAGTCAGCGTAAAGCTAAACATACGCGATTATAAGCCTTTGTTGGACCAGGGCCTACGCTTATAAACTGCTGCGTAAGCCTGTGTTGCCACAGCATAGAACTGTTGAGCAAATAAAATATTATAAAATATTTTTTGTTTTAAAAATGGACCTGCCGCTCCATTCACACTGCTCCTCCGAGTTTCAGGCAACAGCAATATTAGATACAAAGCTTCCAGATAGAAGGACTGCAATGGGAAAAACGCTAGCAATTATTCAAAGCAAATGTAATTTTCACACTGCCGCTATTTAAAACACTTAGAGGAGAAAACAGTTCATCACACTTGGAAAAAAAAAGAAAAAAAGCGCAATATCTTTTTTCCGCCTCCTCCCCCGCACCTCACACCCCCCCTTTTAACTTTTACTTGAAGTGTTTGAGGATCAAGAGATCTTCCCTGTTCATCGTGAAATAAATCTGACATCACACTCAGAGCTTTTCAGCACTTATCCTGATTAGCCAGATAGTAAGATGTTCTGCAATGGGATCTGGCTGGGATTAGCTGTTTTCCTGTTCTCCCTGTGTGCTACATGCTGCCCTGGGGTGCCTTTTGTTGGTCAGCGACATCAAGAGCCCTGTTCCCCCATCCTCAAAGTGAAGCTTTACCAAGTGAAGTCATCATGGTTGCTTTCCATGACAGAGAATGGCGGGCCCATTCACTAACTATTAAAATTTTAATTTCCATAACAAAACTGAACACCCAACAGGCTAAAGTTGAATGTAAAATATGTTTTAGTAGTAGAGAGTGATTTTCTGGGGACATTAGTGAACTGCTATACGATAAACCTGTCTAGCTGGTGGGGACATATAAGGTGTGAAAAATATCTGGATTGTTCAATCAGATTCAGCCAGATTGCTTGGTGGGAGCCAGCTCTGCCATGTGGCACTGACTCTAAATGTAGATATGGCCCAAAGACCTACAATGCACGCTGACTTTAAACAGCCCTGTAGTCCAATGACATACACCCACACATGGCCACAACTCAAAGCTTTCTGAAGTAAAAACTAAGGGGAAAAAAGCAAAAGAAAAGGAAAAAACCCTACTTGCACAACTAATTCCACTCATCCCTGGAGCATAAGATCACATGCATTTAACCTTATTTGAAAGTTTTCAGGGTCTTATGTATTTGTTCAAGCCAGGTCCCAAAGGAAGTGCAAACAGAAGAAAAGCACCATTCCAAGGCTCTGTCTGTACATAATGGTCCTTTCAAATCTACCCCAGAACCTGGGATTTACCTTCCCTGTCACACACACCTGCACCTGGCACATCCCAAACTCAGGAAAACTGTTTTAAATCACACCCCTTTTTACATCAAGCACAATTATTCTTATTTCATCTTCCCTTAAATAACAAATAAAGCACAGTACCCACAAACAGATTAAATGTGTGCTTTAGGAAGTTGCATTGTCTTCCTTCTAGAGAAAAAAAAAAAAGAAGTAAAATCGCACAAACTAACAATTGCACTTCCCAGTGAGGGTCTGCAAGTGTTCTGGATGCTGCACTGACAAGGGGAAATGAGGATTGAATGTAAAGACAAAGAGGAGAAAAGGGACTGAAACATCTGAAACAGCTTTCAGACACACATTTATAACAAATGCCTAGTGGTTGGGAAGACTTTGTGCATACAGAAAAACTCATGTTCCCTTGTCAGTGCATTGTCTCCCCACACCAGCTCTGCCAGGGGCAGAGGACCTTCCCCTGGCTCAGTTTGCAGCAATGCCAAGCTTGCTCCTTCCTTGTGCAAGACTTCAAACAACAGATATTGTTCCGAAATGTCAGTGTAAAACACATCTCCTTGCTTTCAATAACGACATCAGGTTTAAGCATGTTTCCAAAACTGATGTTCTAATTCATCTCGTTATTGAACTAGATGCCATCCCACAGACTTTGCACACACAGAGTCAGATCACACTGCAACAGTGTCCTTTTGCAGTCTTAAAAATCTCTGAACATTAAACCTTAGGCTTAATTTAAAAATCTCTGAACATTAAACCTTAGCCACCTGCTACACATACATGGCAACCTTTGAGCCACAGACAGTGGGAAAAGAATTTTAGGATTGTAGTAGGATACCTCAGCTGAGACACTTAGAGTAGCCATCTCCTTTTGAAGCATCCTAGAAATCTGACATTTCTAATTCAGCAGCTTCTAGATTAAGTAGAAGTAGCTGCAACTATTATGCTCACAGGCATTAAGGTTTTCTACATATATGTAAAAATAGGCATCTAGCATCATATTCATGTGTGTGATCAAACCATCAAAATAGTTGGTTGATTTATTCATGCTTAGCTGCTATTCCTTCAGAAATGGGTCCAAATGCCTTTTTTTTTTCCTTGCTGAAAGATGTGCAGGGGATTCTGGGATGCGGTAGATAAGACAATGGAGTATAAAGCCAAAGGATAAAAGACCCAGCTTTTTGGAAGGTTTAGAAACATTAACAAGTGGAAGACTGCATATAATTCTTCAAGAAGGCACAAAATTACTAAAATAAGGCGCATAAATTGCTAAAAAAAGAATATGCAAGGTTAAAGGAAATCAGAAATCAAAGAAAACCTGACAAGCAACAAAACTGGGCTACTGTTGCCACTGTTTAGAGACAGCATTTTTAAAAGAAGTTTATTCATTCTCTCCACTGACTTGTCTCCAGGGTTTAGGAGTCTGCTTAGTGCTAGGTCGATGCTTGGTCAGGCTATAACGCTTCATGGTTCTTGACACAGCTCTGAAATAGAAGCTTTTACTCTGGAGACAGCAAACAGCAAAGAACAGAAGTGGCAGGAATTCGTATTTCTGTACCATAGGCATTCATTTCTCTGTAGTGCTCTGTTTTGCAAATAGTTCAAGATTTTGAAGCCTCAGCGAGTGCCTGGGGTAAGGAAAGACATGCACATAGGTAGATTCTAATTCTGAGGCTAATTTGATCTCTAATATTTTAATCTCCTCATATTTGCACCAACCTGAAGTTGTGTTTCCAGAATGTATATTAAAATACAAGTTTAACCTGCAACCAAAATGCATTACTTCCCAAAGCCTTCCTCTGCTTGCATACACCCTAGGGCTGAATATTCCAGGAAAGTTTCAGAAAAATATTGTCAGGCCTTTTTGAGTTATACAAGATGACAAGCACTCTTTTTGGTATATTTACTCTTTTGGGTATTTTTGTGTTTCTGTTTTGCTTGTAAAATTGCGTGGTGCAACCACAACAGGCAGCATTGCAGGAAGAAGGGACTGAGCCCCATGTGCCTTGTGTGGGCACCATTGCAAGCAGGGAAAGGGACACAGAGAGACTGCTGGTGTCCATGAGAGCATCAGAAAGGGAAGAAAAGGTAGGATGGAAACATAGGTGTTGGAAATTCTTCCAATTCTTTGAGCAAGAGACATCAAAAAATAACCCTGAACCATTACCCATGCCAGGAGATCAAGGAAAGATTTGGGAAACGCATGAGAGAGATGGACCTGACTGCCAAATGCTACAGAAGGTTCCTGCAGCCTCCATCTCCATCACCTGAGCGACAGACTAGCAGGGATAGCCAGGACTATTTTTAGCTAACAAGAAACGGGAAGCTGATAATGTGTTAATCACAGCACAAATCACGGATGCATACACCAGTTCCAAGGTGTCATGCATATGACGAATGCAAGCACAGGGGGAAGTGGAAGGAATCCGTACACTGCTGTGAGGAGCCTCAATAATAAATGAGAGGAATTGGAAGTGCCTGTGGATGCCAGTTTGGAAATATCAGTGTATAAGTGCTACGTAAGTACCTTGCTTAGTTACAGTAGTACTTGTCCCCTGTACTTCTGGGGTACAAACTGAGGCCCTTCTCTTCCACTGGCGCCGCTGCTCATCGCACAGCAGCCAAGAGCTCACTTGTAGGGCAACCAGAAATATTCCACACACACCTGCTTTGCTGTGCAAATACTGGGGCCTTCTCTGGCTACCATCAGGCTGTGAATGGCAGCAGGTGAGCCACTAATTTAATTGAGATCAGGTGTATACATCACAGACTAAAGAAATGATATCTTCCATTCCAACGTGCTTTTAATAGTCTTACCCAGAGATGGGGGTGGGGGAAAGTGCCAGATGTGTTATTCTGTACAACAGATAAAAGATTGAGCTTTAAGAGATGGACTTATTAAAAACTGCACCCTTCACCTAGGAATCCAATAGGATTGATTATACAATCACAATGACTGTCCAGTTGCAGTGGAATTATCCATATATAATACCTGAGGGAAAAACATATCTTTCACACTTCCTGTCTCCAGCGTCCCAGCTTTAATATACCACTGAAATTTGTCAAGATTCTCCTTCAGCATACTGCATCCCCTGTGAGGGAGTGTTCGCTTTGGATTTTCTTAAGGTCTTTGTTTTCCAGAAGACAAGATACATTTGAGATGAGCATCACTTTATTTAATAAGTATTAAATAGCTATTATTTCTTTCTCCCTTTTTTTTTTTTAATTTTATGGTCATCATTTTGGAAAGATGTCTCCATGCAAAAATGAACTTTTTCCTAACTTGTAGAACACTCACCTTTATACACTCTGGGATGTAGTAGCTGAAAGAGAATTTCCTTTCTGGACACAGAAATGTTGCCTCTTTCCAAGTTCCATTTTCTCAGTTGTTGAGTGATTATCAATTGTGTAACAGTGACATTTTGTAAAGTGTCATCTGTGGGTGGTACTGAATTGGAAGTAAGAGAATGTCTTCCACAGAAATGAACTTGTCAAGACTGGTTATTAGTTGGGTTTTGGGGCCATGGGAAATGCAGAAGTAGTGATAACAATACTTCTTTTTTTTGCCCACCTCTAGAAAATAAAAGAAAGATGATTATATAAAAGCCTCTGAACCCATTAGCAAAATATTATAGAGCATGGTATAAAAATATTTTTGTTGCTAATATATCATCAAGTTACTCAGCAATTAATTTTATACGTTTTTCTCAAATACAGTGAGTAGTTCAATTCTGTACTGAGTGCCCCAATTAGCCAGCAAGTTTCAAATTCCTATTCTAACTCTTACCCAGCAAAGAACTACATCAGAGTATCTTAAACCCTGGGTTTATGCCTTAGTCACTGGGATGTCCAGTCTTCACAGACACAGGGGACAAGAAGTAAAGATGTGATCTCTGGCCTTGTTTCATTCCTTCCCCAACTCCTTCTTCCATAAATTCCTGAAAATTATTATTTTCAACTTTTCATTGGCATAAAAAGCTATTTCAAAAAACTCCACATCTCACAAATGTTTGACACTCAGCCCTGTAAGTGTCAGACAACTTCAGTCTAGAAAAGCAGTGCCACTTTTAAACCATTGGAACAACTTACAACTGCAGTGGTTGANTTCTGTATCTATTCAAATTACTTGACCATAAGCTCTAAGAGAGGCCAAAATTTATTTCTTCAGTTAAAACTTTCTTTATCTTTGCAAAACTTCGAACATTCTAAAAAAAGATGGAAAAAAAAGTAACAATTAACACCACCCCCCGCCCCCACCCCCCAGTTCCCACTGTAATGCCAAATTGAGCTGTGGATTCACAAAAAAAAAAAAAAAAAAAAAAAATTACCTTTTTGTCTTTAAATANGTGCTTTTAATAGTCTTACCCAGAGATGGGGGTGGGGGAAAGTGCCAGATGTGTTATTCTGTACAACAGATAAAAGATTGAGCTTTAAGAGATGGACTTATTAAAAACTGCACCCTTCACCTAGGAATCCAATAGGATTGATTATACAATCACAATGACTGTCCAGTTGCAGTGGAATTATCCATATATAATACCTGAGGGAAAAACATATCTTTCACACTTCCTGTCTCCAGCGTCCCAGCTTTAATATACCACTGAAATTTGTCAAGATTCTCCTTCAGCATACTGCATCCCCTGTGAGGGAGTGTTCGCTTTGGATTTTCTTAAGGTCTTTGTTTTCCAGAAGACAAGATACATTTGAGATGAGCATCACTTTATTTAATAAGTATTAAATAGCTATTATTTCTTTCTCCCTTTTTTTTTTTTAATTTTATGGTCATCATTTTGGAAAGATGTCTCCATGCAAAAATGAACTTTTTCCTAACTTGTAGAACACTCACCTTTATACACTCTGGGATGTAGTAGCTGAAAGAGAATTTCCTTTCTGGACACAGAAATGTTGCCTCTTTCCAAGTTCCATTTTCTCAGTTGTTGAGTGATTATCAATTATGTAACAGTGACATTTTGTAAAGTGTCATCTGTGGGTGGTAGTGAATTGGAAGTAAGAGAATGTCTTCCACAGAAATGAACTTGTCAAGACTGGTCATTAGTTGGGTTTTGGGGCCATGGGAAATGCAGAAGTAGTGATAACAATACTTCTTTTTTTTGCCCACCTCTAGAAAATAAAAGAAAGATGATTATATAAAAGCCTCTGAACCCATTAGCAAAATATTATAGAGCATGGTATAAAAATATTTTTGTTGCTAATATATCATCAAGTTACTCAGCAATTAATTTTATACGTTTTTCTCAAATACAGTGAGTAGTTCAATTCTGTACTGAGTGCCCCAATTAGCCAGCAAGTTTCAAATTCCTATTCTAACTCTTACCCAGCAAAGAACTACATCAGAGTATCTTAAACCCTGGGTTTATGCCTTAGTCACTGGGATGTCCAGTCTTCACAGACACAGGGGACAAGAAGTAAAGATGTGATCTCTGGCCTTGTTTCATTCCTTCCCCAACTCCTTCTTCCATAAATTCCTGAAAATTATTATTTTCAACTTTTCATTGGCATAAAAAGCTATTTCAAAAAACTCCACATCTCACAAATGTTTGACACTCAGCCCTGTAAGTGTCAGACAACTTCAGTCTAGAAAAGCAGTGCCACTTTTAAACCATTGGAACAACTTACAACTGCAGTGGTTGATATTTCTCTGAAAGATGTGCTTCAACGTCACCACGACTCCTCAACTGGTACCAGTAGCATACTAGACTAAGGCAGAATATAATTATTACAGCGACACCCGACAGCTTGTGCCACGCAGAAATTCAGATTAGCTGATCACCCTTTCCCAAGAAAGACTTTGCATATGTGCTATTCATGACTGAATGAGCAGAATTCCTTCCTGTTGCATGAAGCAATTACATAGATTTAGCTGAATGCTCAACCATATGATGGTGGTATATGCAAAACATCTACTGCATGAACCTGTTGCTGGAATGAATTCCTGGCCTTCAGGAGGTAAAGCACCTTTGGATAATACTCTCATAGGACAGCACACAAAGTATGTCTAACTGTTATTTTTCAGTTGTTATTTTTTGTTATTATAATGTATAATGTAATTGTAATAACTGTTTTTATATA
>VXAX01002641.1:293917-338136 GCA_013399835.1 Leptocoma aspasia
AAAAAAAAAAATCCTGTCTGTTTTGTCTTTAAGTAACAAGCTGCTGTCTCTCTATTGTAGCCAAGATTGACACTTTACCATTTCCCACAACAGTCTCTCTATTCTCATTATTTTATCTGTTGTAATTGCTCACCCATTTCTGCTTTATATCCCCCTGGCTCTACACAATATTCCAGCTACCTACAATTCATTATTCTCAAGAAATCTTTCCCTATGACGAGTTTGCATAAGAAATTCCTACATGCTATTTCATGCACCTTGATAAGGTCTATTCACATTTCTGACACCAGAGATTGCTCTTCAGTTAAAATCTATTATTGTCACATTACAAGCCTCTCCCATTTGAGAGCTCAGAATACTCTAAAACCAATTCCCCAGCTACATAAGGAAGTATTATGATTTTTCTTCCATCTGTGCAAAGAGGGTATCTTCACCATCACCCTACTCCTCCAATGAGCTCCATCTGAATAGGAGCCTCTGTTAGAGTCAGAAAGGCACAGAAGCAGTGTTTGTTCAGAGGATTACCCATAAAGCACCTATTCCAGGATCAAGGCCAGTGTCTTTTTCAAAAACTTTCCCATGGTGATATATCAAATCAGAGGCAGGATAAGAAACAGAACTAGCATCTCCTGACCCCTGCTGCTGAGCTCTAAATGCAGGAGGCTACCTTTCCTCTTTTGAAGCAATTCATCACTTCTGCAATGCGATGCCTGTGTAAGGCTGGTGTTACATAACAAACTCGCATCATAAAGTTAAATTGTCATTGAGTAAAACTTACAGAAGATTTTCATTTTGAGTTCATGCTTAAAAATAATACAAATTATCTTGCCTCAAGCTCTCTCCATTTTCTGATAAATATGTTTAGCAATCATTATAGAACTGCTGAACAGAAATAAAGAATTCATTTCTTAATCTGATTACTTTTCTGTGAAAGCATGTGTGCCAGACAGTTTAAGAACTTCAGTGTTTAGTTTATACAACATTGGCTCATCTCTATCATCTTTGTCAAAGACATCTACAATTTATAGCTTACCACAGGTTACCCAGCTGGTTCAAGTTGGTTTTTTTATTATTTAAAAAAAAAAATCAAACAAAAACCAAAAAACACCACCTCTGAACTTTTACACTCCTGTGTGTTTTAGCTGTGAGTCCTAAATGGAGTCTCCCATGAATAATTCAAGTTCCTCAGTTTCTTATTTTAGCATCAAAACTGTAGCAATACGTGACTAAAGGAAGTCTAGCCAAGATACTATGGAGCTCTAAATCAATGCAGAAATGAGATTAAAGATAGATATTTCTATTATAACAATGAATGAAAATACTGTTATACAGCTTGTTGAAACAACCTTTTAAACAGTAGTGCTTTATTTAAAAGCAGAAGGAAAAAAAATAAAAGAAAAATAAGCCAGTTTAACCTATAATTAAGTAGGTAAACTATGAAGAAGGCTACAGCCAATTTTGGAATGCTACTTATTTGGAAGGGTTCCAATATCAGCAATGGTGAAAGGATATGAAAGGTGATGACTATATTTGTATTACGTAGCAATTATTTTTTTCAGGAACGGTATCAAGAGACAAACAACAGGTTTTTTCCTCATTACATCATTCTCCAGATTGTACCAGTTTAGCAAGTTTAGTCTGAGAAGGAAATGATTCAGATTTCATCACTGCAGCCTAATTCAGCTTTTGTTACTTGCTTGAAAGAAGAAGAAAAAGCATACATGCAATTTCTAACCACATCAATTGAGTTAAAAGGTGACTAATAAAAGGTCCTGAACCTGTTGCTCTTATGATTGAAGGAAATTTTGCCTCAACTTCACTGGTGCAAGACTAAGTCCCTATACAATTTAAATTTCATATAAATTTTTAACCTACTTAGGACCTCCTGTTACAGTAGAATATTAAAATACTTTAAGCAATACTTCCTAGCCTAAGAAAATTAATGGGATTCTAGACAATAAATATAACCTATCCAGCACCAACACAAATCAATATAAGCCTTCCACCAGTAAGCATTGTGCTTCACCATGGTAGGAGAAAACCCAGCGCTGTTCTGCAGAAGCTCCTGTGTAAGATCTAGGTGCAAAGCAGAAATACTGCAGAGAGATCCATGTGTAAACATTGCTGCCCACCTTCCCCACCTCACTACTTTAAAGAAAGCACTCACCACATTTGCGTCAGCTGGGAAATGCTGCTACCTCCTTCTTTCCCCACACATTCTGCAGACCACTAGCATGTTAAGTAACGCAGGAGCTAAATCAAACTTGATACTTTCTTCTGATGAAATGAGCCCTCAAATCCAATTCTTTGCTTTCTCTTGCCTAACTGACCTTGGAGCCAAGAAAACAATACGTGTCTTTTGAAACCTTTTTTGCGGTACCTAAAAAGACTTTATATTCTTTATTTTAAGGCAGAGTTTTGTCTCAACTACTTCATTTAACTGACAATGTTTTTCCTTAATTTTTGCATCACTCTGTCACTCAATACTTTGCCTTTATGCATTGAAGGTAATTTAGAAGAGCTCTGATATTTCTTGTTCAGTTATCATTACTCTGTGACTAAAATGCTACCTTTCTTATAACATTGAGTGAACCACTCAGATTCATTAAAATATGCTGCTTTAAAAAACATATATGCAATATCAAGAAACTGCTTCCATAAACTAGATCCTCTTGCAGCTTTAATTACTCTGTATGGGAGCAGATAAAATATCCTTTTGTTTAACTGTCTTGGACCAAGTTTTTGTAGCCCTCTTTTACCTAGTAGTGCACAGTACATCAGAAAGCAGTTTTATATGCAAAGGTTAAGGTTATGATTATGTCTGTATATAATCCAGTGTTTTATGCTCCTTCTAAGCCTTTCCTCTTATTAAGGTTTGTAGAAGACCATCAAGCACAATTTTGCTTTCCAACCTCTCTGGTCATGCCTGGTTTTCACTTTAACTTAACCTCACATGCCACTAACTTCACATAATGTATTGCCACATCCTTTTTCCCCCTTAATTTGATTAAAATTTGTATCCCACCCTCTATTGTAATTCTTTGCTTTACCCACATCTTTGGCAGATGTCTCCGATTTGCAAGTTCTTCATTTCCCATCAGTTTCTCAAGATTAATTATTATCCTGGGGTTTTTTCCTGTATGCCCTGAAGTAGGTTCTATTTTGATTGGTGCTTTATTTACCCAGCTTTCCTGCACGCTCTTCTCTTTCTGTAGATGTCTACAAACACCTAACCAAGCTTAACTTCTCTCTGCTCTGCCACACCTGCTTAGCTAGACTTTGAAGAACCTGAGATTACCTTGCCCTCCCTGCACCACATAACACTGGGAAACATCCAGAGAAAACTATCAGAGAGAGACCTTCTGTTGAAGCATTCAGAAATCAACTCTCTAAAACTCTCTCCTACACCATTGTCAACATACACCATGACCAAAGGTTTCTTCTCAGCTATTATCAATTACTTCGTACCCAACCAAAAGTCACCAAGCTGTTTTGAGGTCATCCCATATCCAATTGTAACTACCCAGGTGATGATCAAATCTCCCATTCCTTTGTAATTACAGTGTCTGTGATGGCCTTAATACCACATGATAGTTCTTCTAACCAGACAAGTCCCTTCGCTCCACCCTACAGCCACCCAGGATCAAGGTGATAAGCAGCAAAGTGTTCCCTTTTACCATGTCTCAGTCTCAGATTACTGGAAGAGCTTTAAAGAACAACCCTATGAATGACTGTGCAGGACTCAAACAGTGTGGTATGGCAAGCCTACCAAAACATTGGCTAGAAAGGTTATGACTGCTCTTTATAGATGGATCACAGAGATAAGCATCATGAAGGAAGAAGAGTTATTTTGTCAAATGAAAAACTGGGACTGAGAACTGGGTATGAACTTGCCATGAGTTAATGCACACTGTGAGTTGAAGGTAACTACCCACTGGGTGTGATAGCCCATCACTAAAAGGCAGGAGGAAAGGACTAATCCTTTTTTTCTTACAGTGTGATAAATAGATATGATTATCTCTAAAAAGAAAACTAAATTCAGAGATGCAACAGATATTTCTGCCAGTCCTTCAGTCATATTCTTTGAAAGACAAAGGAAGGGACCTTCAGTATATTACAGAATGTCCCTTGCTGTATGTACACCCAACCCTTCACTGATCACCCAGCCTATATACTGAATATACTTTCTCCCCATTAGTCTTTCTAGAATACTTACTCCCTCTGGCATAGCTACTGCCCGTTTCTTTGCATGTGAGAGCATTAAGTGGCTAAGAGTTTAATTTTGCCACATCCAAATTTATTTTATTTGACCCCTCTAGCAAGCACAGTTCAGATGGCCTCGTTCAAGTAACATCCTCTGAAGTCAATCAGGGAACTCCAATCCAAGGAGCAATTTTGAGGTCAATGTTTCCCAAAAGGCAAGAAAGAAATATCTAGACTGTGAAGTCAATAAGACAATGGAAACACTTAAGTAAAGCCTGTATTTAAATGCTTTTCATTTTTGAAGCTGTAACTACTGGAACCCACATAGAAATTTCTGCTTTGTTTGGTTGTGCATTTTAAAAAGAAACAAAGCTTTTCTTCCTTTAAGAGGTCAGGCCAGGATCAAGCTTAATAGGCCACAGACCATATATCAAAGATTTCAGTATACTTTTGAAGTGGAATTAAATCATATTTCTTAGGTTAAATGTAGCTCATCACAAGAGTTGAAGTCATCTCAGACATCAGAGATCTGCAGGCTATTGAGCTTCTGTTATTAAGTATTTTTTCCATTTCAGCTGACTAGTGCCTAAAGGCTGATTGCACAGAATAGTTATAACTTGTTGGGGAAAAAAGGGGCAAACTTTGTCTTCTCCCCAGTTGGATTAATGAATTCATTATATATTATATATTTATGGGCATTATCTAAGGACAGACAACATGAATCTAAAAAATGGCCAGTATAAAACTGTAGGAGATTTGAAGGATGCTTACATGAGTCAAAAAATAAAAAAATTATTATTATTTTAGATTTTTAATATTTATTGCCTATATTTGTACAGAAAGTACCATCAGCTTTTCCTTTATACAAATCTATTCTTAATAGGTACTACCCCCCCAAAAAACAAAGTGAGACAGGACAGCACATGCAAAAAAATCAGCCTTCCTTCAATAAAAAATAATTACAATTGTAGTATTTGGCTTTATAATGTAATTAAAAGCTAATTTAATTTAAAGGAGGATACTTTGATTTCCCTTGTTGCATTTTTATACTGCAACCTGAATCTCACATAATTAATTTAAAAGGGACAATTAAAGTCTAACTAGCTTGCAAGATTTTTTTCTTTTATAGACTACAAGTGCAAATCTAACAGTTAAACTGATAATTGGGGATAGCAACTGATCATTTGAACTATGCAGGAATCAGCAAGTGTAATTTTATGCATATAGGTGAAGAGTTGCCTGACCGTCAAACACAAATAAAAGGCAGAAAACATAAAATCATATTTAAAAGGGACTGTATAGTTACTTCTCTATTAGATTGGCAAGACACAGAGTACCACAAAGTGACTGTGTTTTCATTCAAACACTCTTTAAATGATGCCCCACTAGCAGCATTACATAACCAGTCACAAAGTTTTTGCCTTTAGATCACACACTTAAAGTGTCTCATCAAAATTGCATCTTGAAGGAAAGAAAATCACGACTTATTAAATATAAATATATGATGTTAAAAACTGCTTTTAGTGTGGTTATGTAATATTTATTGTTCTGTGGCTAAGGTCATATAAAGATCACATGTGACAGGTGATGTATTTTTATTGCTCTCTTTATGTTAAATGCCTTTCTACTAAGCTAATTTAAGTGTTCTTGTCTCCTTGTTCTGGAAAGTATTTAAATCATGAAGTTCACAGGCACTGTTATACTCCAAATAATTCAGAAGCCAAACCAGAACTATTTCAGAAATTACCTTTTAGAGATACCATAGTTTGGGTTCAGGTAGCAGAATTATGTTCTTGTTTCATGTACCAGACGATTATGAAACTGTTACATTTCTCAGTTCTAGGAGGTCCTGACAGGATTTCACACTTGCACTGGGACTCACCAAAACTGCTATTTCCAAGGCTGTATTTACCCACATTGGAAAGCCACTACCCAGTGTGGTACGATAGCCAAAGTATTGCTCAAGAGAGTAGGGCAGCGCAGTAGGTCAGTACAGGCTACAACTCCTCCTTGCCTGCTCCTGGCTCTACCTGGCCACGCATGACCCTCTCTTTCAAAGCCATGACATTCATCAGCGAGTTTCATTACCCCAGCTGACACCCAAAGAGAGCTCTGCTCATTCACAGAGCAGGTAGGACAGAAACATGCTGTGAAAGCACAACAAACTCCCCACCCCTGCACCGCTAATGAGCTTCAACCCTGACCTAAAAGCAGCAGCAAATTCTGAACTCCAGGTCCGTACGGCCACGGCCTCTTGGGCTGCAAAGGAGAACAACCGTTTGTGACGGGGATTTATAATTACCATTTCTGACCATTGTAGTAGAGGACTCTGTAGGATAACAAAAGCTACTTGCTTCATTCTTTGCCAGGAATATTTTCTTGCATCACTAGAGAACAAGTACCAGCTTTTACAAAAGAGAGGATACCTTTGTTCATATCCGACCAAGTGATTTCTGTTTTCAGGGCAGACAAGCCACTCCTTTGATAACACCTTCGCGTGGCCAGTACAAATGACTGTGCACCTCTATTTGCAAAGTGCTGCCTCTGTTTTGATAAATTAAACATAGTCCAGAGCACTTTTATGTATTCTAAATGAAGAGAGGAACAGATCTTCCTTCCTTTGAAGTTGTGGCTAGCTTCCAAGTTAACTTCAAAAGGGAAAAAGTTTGGGTACTTGTTCAGAGTTAACTAAGGTGTAACAGTGGAATTTAGCTTAAGGTATAGGAAAACATTCCCATTTATTAGCAAGATAAGAATATGCCATGTTCAACCCCAAACCACTCCACTGCTTTTGAAAGAAGACAAAATTGGGCTAGCCCCATTGATGCATTTGCTGCAGTAGAGTTTTGTGGTCCTACATCAAAGTTTGGGACTGTAATTCAATGAGGTCAAAGTTTATTTCATCAAGATAGACCAATATGACTTTTAATACTCTTTCGTAAGTTTCCAAGGTACCAGTTACATATATGCATCAGTAATTACTGTATTGTACAGTATCACACACTGAAAACTCAGTCAAAAAATGTAAATGGGCTGTAAGTGTCAATGCAAATTCTCCCGTTCTGAGAATGTGCAATATGCAAGCATGGGTTATTTATTAATTTTTGTCACCACTGATTGATATCTTGATTAATTGCCAGAAGGCATTGGACCAGGTGTTAACTATGTGCAGATTGGATGCAGTGTTCTGTGAACTTCACGCTGTATTAAAGGCACAGACATGCCCAGTTGGAGCAATAAGCCTTTGTTTGCTTTGGCAGGGCTTGCAGCTCCCCGGGGCCAATGCCATAAAGAGGTTTCTGTTAGAAGCCGCAGTGCTCATTGTAGAAAAATTGCCCCTCAAAAAATTAGCATGGTACAATGAAGGATGCATAATGTTACGCAAATGACAGCTGCTTAGCTGAAACAATAGCTAGGAGATGGCATTTGCCAGGGTGCACATCTCATGTAAATTAACTTACTAACTGTTTCAGGAAAAATAAAAGAAGTGAAGCCTGAACCTGTACGACCACTTCATGGATCCATCCTGAGGGCACAGAAGAACTGCAAACTCCCACTAATATCAAAGAAAGTTGGACGGGGCCCTCAGCCTCTGCCCCTCAGATGCCGCCAGGAGCCGAGCAGGCACGGGCTGCCAGAAGCAAAGTTTGCCTTGTCAGGGCAGAACAAAGCCCTGGAATCTGCTTTACAGGTGGAAATCCAGAGTCATTTCCCCCAAAGCAGCAAATCCACAGCTGCTGAGCCAGCACCAAAGGGAGATCACCAGAGCCCGTGTCCACAGCAAAGAGCAGAGCCCGGGCTGGAGGTGCACGTGGGCTTCTCTGCTTTGCCCACCTTGGGGAACCAGAGCTCCCCTACTGTTCCAGCTCTAATCTCTAACCCCAGGGATGGGTGGAATTTTCCCTGATTTACAGCAACGAGGGAAAAAGGCCCAGTGGAGCCAAAATGCTTCAAGGGGGAGCAGAATCAGTGCCTGGGCCTTTGTGTCCTCTGCGCAGCAGAAGGGACATTGTCCTTGTTCAACCGATTAGAAATACTAATCATTGACATCAAAATCTAGCCTCGGAGTGCAGGCTAAACCAGAAAAGGCTATGCAGCACAAAACCAGAAACAGCACTAGGGGAAAGAAAAAAAATAATAAAGAAGAAGAAAAAAAATATAGTTGCAATCTGCTCTGGGTTGAGTTGCATTAGTTTTTGCATCTTTAAATCAAGGAAAGGCCTTGGTTTATTCTGAGCATGTTGGTGGAAAATAAATTCACATGAATGTATGGCATAATATGAGGGAATAGAAACAGAACAGAAAGAAGCATGATTTAACCCCAGAATTCTGGGCCGTAAAGAAAATATGTTGAAAGCCAAGAGTAAAGCAACCAATCATTTGTCATTTCTAAGGGAGGAGAACAATCACTTAATATATGGGAGCTGGAAGGGGGAAGGAGGAGAGCACTGAGCACTGGTTTGATTTACATAGGAGTCTCCCTTCATAGTGTAAGGATTAACACAGCCCCTACTGAAAAGGCGGGAGGGCTCTAAAAGCAAACAAGGTGGTGTTTAGGATTTTTTTTTTCTTTTTTTTCTTCTCCTTCAGAGAGGGCCCCGTGATACTGCAACTGTTGCTCATCACATTAGCAGTGTGGGAACAGGAAAAAACCCATGCCAGGGAAGGGGGAGAGGGGAGGAGGGCTCCAGGCATGGGGGAGGGGGACATCAGTTGACAGCAAAGAGAAGCAATTAAAACCTAAAATAAGAGGTGGTTGTGAAATGGTCTTTGCATCAGGACTCAGCCAACAAAAATGTTTACTTTGTAACAGAACTACTATGATCTGAATGATAAATCAAGACCAAGTAATTACTCATCACCTATTTGGGGATGGAAAAAAGCGATGACGCCAGGGAGGCAGGGCTCAGCCCGGCCGAGCCCCAACAGCCACGCTGGGAATTCATGCCGCTGCTACTGCTGGAATTGGGAAATTGTACTTGCATTATGGAGATCCCCAGGTCTCACCCCGACCCTCCAAACCACATCCAGTTGGGAACAACAGGAAGCCAGCATGGCTAGATCAGGGTAATAAAGCCTATTTCAAAGGCCACATCTGGCATTATGAGCTCCAAATGTTAAGGTGAGTCTTCTAAACAATACTGATGTTGAAGGACAACACATTTTCTGTGGAACTGCTCTTAAACAGCCCATAGACCACACTTGGTGCAACATAAAAAGCAAAATTCAACTTGTTAAACTAACACAGAAGCTATGACACAGAAGCTATGATTAAGCACAAAAGCAGATGCTTTAAGTTCTTAAAAATAAGATGCCCTTGTAAAAATGTTACTTTGGGGACCAAAAGATTTTAAAACAAAACAGATCAACCACAAACCCCTCGAATTTGTTGACAGTGAAAATTAGCAGCAAGCATATACGGTTATGGAGACAAAGAGACACATGCTAAGAAAACTCCTTTTGGACAATTTCAGCCACAGGTTGCCATACCAACGAGCTTAAAGCAAGGGATCTGATCTAACTCCATTATGGATTTAAGTCTGCTAATATGTACCAGCCTATAACCTGGTCTTGTATTACCAAAAAAGCCAACTAATTTTATGTAATTTAGACGATTTTTCTTGTCAACAGACTAGATTATTTTTATAGTAATAAAACATTGGTAAAGGATATGTTTCTACATTCATAGCTGCAACCAGCAATTCCTTTAGAGTGTGCTGGGGCTACATGTAAGAGCAGACCAGCTTCATCATAGAGTCATAACATGAGCATTGGGCATAGGAATACCAGAATCATCCAACACAACCCTTCACAACTGAACAACCATGACATAATCTTGCTCATAGCCTTTTTTTACTGCATTTTAAAAGTTGGGTTTGTTGTCCTTTTAGGAAGGTTTTCCAGAACTTCAGAGTTTTGTCAATTAATAGAAATCTTTCATTTAATCTTAACCATATTCATGACCAACTTAATGTTTTGCTTTGCGACCAACACTGTTCTTTAGATTAACTCCCCCCCTCCTTTATTATTTACCCATGTGATTTGCTTATGGACAGCAATTATTTCCCTTCTGCGCTTTCATTTTACTGAAAGAGACAAACATTTTTCAGCTGTACTCATAAAATAGACTCTCGGTTTTCCCAGTCCTCTATGCTAACCTTTCTTTGAAGCTGCTCCAGTAAACCACTCTCTGTTGAATATGGGTGACTAAAAGTTACATCTTATTTTGTGTATACAAAGCCTTATTTACAAGCATTAAGAGCTCATACCTCCACTATAAATAGTTGCCTGCACTCTGTTTGCCTTTTTCATGGCTGGATCATAAGGTAGCTCATAACAATCCTCTGTACAAACTGCTATGCCCTGCAGTAGTCGTTGTACCCCCTGAATGTGTAACAATTACTACTTCTATTATCAGTTTCTGGCTGATAAACTCACATTTTACAACAAGAACTAATGCTGGTGTTCTCAAAGTCACGACAACCATAAAACATGAAATTCCTGGTTATTCAAAACCTAGGCTATCTCAGACATCACAGTGCTTCATGCAACTTTGCCCCCAGTATTGTTGACAGCCATGTATCTCATTGGCACTGGGCTTTTTTTTTTCTCTTTTTTGCCCCACAATCCTTTTAATTGAATATTATTCCTCTCTCTGGAACCAATAACAAGCTTTCTTCCCATCACAACTTTTACAATACCTGCCTTGCAATACCAAATCCTACTTTCTCCTCAACTAATACTTTCCTATGGAACACCTCACTAAATGCTTCATTGAAGAACAAATACACAAGACCTAGCATAGTTGGCTTGCCTCTAAGATCAGCAATCACATCAAAGGATACTATAGGATTAGTCTGGCATGATCGTCTTTTGTTAAAAATACACTACATTTTTATCACATTCCCCACTATCTTGTCTGATAATACTTCCCCTCAGAATTTGTTCCAAAAAGTTGCATACTTCTCAGGCCAGACTAACAGGTTTGTAGTTGCCTGGATAATTTTTCCACATTTCCTTAATGTCTATGGATAATACATTTGCTATTCCACAGTCACAACATCAGCTTGACAAATGCATTAAAAATCCTCACTGGTGGAATTCCACTGCACACTGCCAGATTTTTCAAATTTTTTTTGGAATGTAGACTATCTCCTGCCTGCATCTTGAGTGCATTACGCTCTTCAGTCATAATTCCACCTGAATGTGCCAGTTTTCACTATAAATACTCATTCTCATTGGAAGGTTTGATTTTACCTTCACACTTCAAATTATCATATTTATTTAAAAACTAGAGGCAAAGTATCAAATTACTTATTGGGAGACTACTAAATTTTTGATTGCATCACTGCTGAGCAACATCACTTCCTCGTTCCTTGTTCTCTTTTATTTGTATGACTAAAGAAAGTTTTACTATTTTACTTCCTTTGTAAGGATACAGGTCAGCTTGACCTGTGGCAATTCTGAAAGTAGTACAGAGGCTCAAGAAAGTTTTTAGCAATCTGTTTTATTCATCTATATGTTGACTGAGCTGCAGGACTTTCAGGTTTGGCAGGACATGTGGAAGAAAAAGTGATTTATAATACACTGCAAAATCAGAAAGATACTTTTAGGTCTCTCAAATTGCACATCTATTCTGTAGAATAAAGATGACAATTTTAGCATCTAAAAGGGCATTAAAAAATCTAATGAAAATTGAGTATAAAAAGGATTCACTACTGAAACAATCTGAGTACAGCCAAGACCTAAATTATCATTATAACCTTATTTTCTCTCTTGAAATCATGCTTTGACAGCATGCACATATGCTCCCAAGCACTGTGAGCTTGCAGGAAGGAAAGTAATCTGTGAGGGAGGTAGCTTAAGGTCAGCTCCCTTAATGTACAACACTCATGATTCTAGCATTGCTCAGGGAATACAAGGTAAATTTATATCCAGGACTGCAGGTCACTTTTGCTTGTGAAACTTAAGAGGGTAAGGGTGATAGGGGTTACTCTATCCCACCCACTTCTTCTCTCACTTTCAGTAACACTCATTTGGAACAATCAAACTTCAGTTTTATCCTATCACTGAACAAATGCCTTGAATGACAGGGGAAATGATTTTGGAGAATTTGGAATAATACTGGTTAGCTATTAAAACTAATTCTACCAAATTCTCACCTTATACAACCCACTATCAAGTTTCTAATATGCTGCAGCATCTGATGTCTTCTGATAAAGTGCTGGATGGGTAACTTATCCTGCCTTAGCTTAATCAGAGTCAAGTCTTGGAGGAAAGACACCTCATAAGGTTTTGACTTTGGACTGGGACAAGGATTTCTGAAAGAGGTTATATCTGCATGCTCTTTATTAGCAAATTTGTTCCATGCTACCTGAACAGGGTACAAGCAAATGCAGGACTATAAAACAATGCTACATCTGGTAGGAGCTTCAACACAAGGCCCAGTTGATACGACTGACACACCTAATATGTGATGACAGAAGAAGCATGCTTTCCCATTTCAGGGAAACAGGAGTGCTTGATTCCAGTATTGTTAACAACAGCAAACATGTGGGCTATGTGTCTTTCTGAAAGCACCTAGAATTGCTGAGAGTATGTAGATTTCAGTAGAGGAGAAGGGAAGAGGAAAGCAGCTGTTCCCCCTACCTTCCCATTACCCAAGCGGAAAAGTGAATTGCTGTACTCCAGCCTCAAGGATCATAATTATGAATCAAGGACTTTGATGGTGATATTCCAAAATAAGAACCAGTCATTTTCAGTCTCAACATTTATCAGCAGCCTGGACAAAGTCCAATTCTTCTAATTGAAGAAGGCAACATCTGTGGTCACAACATCCAGGTCATTCCTTGCACCGTCATCAGCACAGATGCATTAACACATGTACCAGACTGCCCCTCACATTTCTTACTCTCAGCTTCTCTCTCACCCTAGGTGAAGTCCTCAGGTTGAGAGCTCTGACTGAGACAGCCTTCCTGCAGACTTGGGATTGTGCCACAGTGCTGTCAAACTACCAAATGAAAAGTACGGGGAGCCTTGCAAGGACTCTTTCAAATGGATGACACCATGGTCATTTCAGTGAACATGCAACTTCTGGAGGCTTTCCTCAGCCTCCAGCATCCTGGCTGCACATCTCAGCCTGGCATGCCAAATCTGAACATATTCGTCTGAACATGTTAAGGGATATGTGACAGCCTCAGCCGAATCACAACATTACTGGAGAATGAGGTACATCTACACGAAAATACTATGAGGGTGAGATCACCTTCTCCTCAGCCAGTTCAGCATGAGTCCTGCCAGATTCTGTGCCAGGCAGCTGCAAAAAAACCAGAAGCTTTGTCTAAAATGTGGCTACTGTACATGCCCACATGCTGTAAGTCTTTTAGGTGTTGCCTACCCCCAATTACAAAAGCATCAGATCATGCTAGCTACAGAAGGGCTATGCTGAGGTACCCAGATACAGAATCAATGTCCTGCTTCATCTGTGTTGAGTTGCTTGTAGAGACATGCCCCAAGTTCAATAGAACCACCACTAGTAATCAAATGGAAGCTGTGAGAAGAAAACATAACAGTAGCTGCTTTTGCCCTGATGTGATCACACAAATAGTTAGATTCCCACCATAGTGGAGAAGTTAAGCCAAGATGCCAGGTAAGCATGTAAGTGTCTCACTGCACCCAAGTGCCTCTAACACAACCAGTTACACTCTAAACAACACTAACTTAAAGCATCAGCCTGGACAGATTTTATTACATTTAAAGTATTTTATGCCATTTCTCTCTAAGCAAATCCTTCAGAACAGGCAGCAACAGTTTTATATCAGCACACGAGGATTTCTAGCTCAGGGGATGGCTGTGCAGCATGGTCAGACATGGCAATCCTATTTTCTCACTTCATACAGAAACATTGAAACTGCTTTCTTGGTTTTATCCCCAAGGCAAATTGGTCTGGAAGGTCTGCAGAAGATCTATTTAACTGTTTTGAGATTCTGGGAGAATAAGAAAAATATTTTTCAATGAAAAAAATTTTTAAAAGAGTAGAATAGAGGGGTGAAGCCTCCAAATTCAGCACATGCCTCAACTACTGAAGAGAAAAATCACAGGGTGGGGGAAAAGGAAAGAAAGAAAGGGTTTAAGCAGTTGTGGTGGAAAAGACACTTGAACAACCTGAGGAAATCATACCCTGAGCACCACAGGTATTAAGAGAGCTGCCTCTCCTTCTTTTCCAGGCTTAGAGCAATGTTGAGGGAATATGTGTGAAAAAGGCTGCAATAGCTTTGAAATTTGCAGAGTTTTAACCTGCAAATTGCAGAATCACAAGCATTTTGTACTAATATCAGCAACACAGAAGTACTGCTAAAGTTCTCAAAAAAAAAAAAAAGTAAATTCCATCATTGGCAGTTCTGTGCATTTGTTTTGTATCTGTACACTGCATTTGTCCAATAGCTCACAACACCTCAACAGCACAAGTGTAGTCATTGCTGCTGTATGGGTAAGAGTTGCAAAACCAGAAGAGAATATATTTGAGGCATTAAGGAAAAAAAATTATATATGCTATGCTAAAAGGGCTGTTCACTAAGCATTAGACAGACACTTCATTCACTGTCAAAGAATTTGAAATACAAAGAATTGATGTATATGAAATGTAAAATACTAGAGGGAAGGAGGGAGGGCGAGGGATTTATCCACATATCTTTCTAAGCAGGAATAGTATCTTAGACTCAAATTTCTGAGCTCAGGGTTTATGAACAGAGGTCATTAGAGGTCTTAAAGTTAGCCTCGTTGCTCCCTTCAAAGTTTGAAAATTAAAATGAGCTATATTGCAAATAATCAACCCTTTTCAATAATTACTACCATGCTACTGCATCTGGAGATATCTGAATGACATATCTCTTCATTACCAAAAAGTAACTGCATTTTCATTTTGACTAACATAATTTTAAAAACCATCATACCAGGTGCCTTATATTTGGAAAATCTTGAAAGCTTTTAGATGTACAAACACCCTTCCCACTGCTCTTGGCTTATCTTTTATTTACCCTACTGGGTATACAACAATTGATGCTTCTTCAAAGCAAGGACTTCCCAGCTGATTAGCTGTGCTGAGCTGGCTAAGCTTATTAAAGGTGATTAATGCATTCAAGTTTTTTTCCCCTTGCTTGTTAGTTCAATTTCTTGCTCATTATGCTACTGGTCTTTTTATATTAAAACAGACCACCTGGATAGCAAAGAACTTCATCATCTTGGTCCAACAAGATCAACACCTGTTGTACATGTAATTAATCATAAGGCAGTGCATGGCTGTATTCAGTTAAAAAGCTAAGGTTATCTAACACAACATTGGCAATCAGCATTTGAATCCTTAAAATGGAGTTTTAAAAAAAAATCAGAGAAATGAGTCAGTACAAAGGGGCTCATAATTATTCTCTCTCCATATTTAGGAGTCCATATGGGATTTGTGACGTATAAAAGTCAGCATAGAGTTTTCTCTATTCCGTTCTAAAAAAATTCATATTTTTCTCAAGGCTGAGAAAAATCAAATGGTCTGTCAATGACATTTTCACTCTACACAAAGAAATCAAAGAGCATTTGGATATTGTACTACAGAAAGAACCCAGAGGTTCAATATAGTTTACTAGTCTGAACATGGATTGAGAACCACAAAGTCCAATCACATCTCTGTCTTTAACTCACTGTGTGGTTTGGCAAGTAGCTTAACTACTTTGACTGCATTTCTTCATCTGTACAATGTGGGAAAAAATACTTACTAAGTTGATTAGAATTTTACAGAATTTAATGTATGTAGCATGCTTCCAAATGCTAAAGCCTCATATGAGTATTATTAACTTAGCTATGGTGCATTAAAGTGGAAAATACATGTCCTTTTTAACAGTGAAAAATACGCAAGGAGGAGATTCACTGTAAAAGATAAGACCATAAAAATTACAATTGTTTGGTTTTTTTAAAGAATTACAACAGCACAATACATCCAGGAAAAATATAAGCCATATAAATACCAGCAAATTAATAAAGTACCTTGTACAATTACACAGAAAAAAAAAAGTGCATCCTAATCCCAAAGCTCAGGCCATCAGCCTAATACATTTTATATGCGTTTGACTGAATTTTCATACTGGAAGATACAACACGCTGTTAAAGCAGAGTGAATGAACAAGAACAAAAGGTAAATTAGATCTTATTAGCACTGTAAAGGTGGTTAAGACTCACCAAAACCAATTGTACTATGTACAATCTACAGTTAGGGGTGGGAACTGAATGGTGAATTAAGCTGAATACAGAGAAAATGCACACATTAACAGTAGCAGTTATGCCCTTTTCCTTCAGGTTCCTCAGGGATCAGGAGCACTGTGGGGTTTATCACATTGTGACCTCCTACAGAGCAGGTGCTGAGGGATTCATACCAATGTTGCTGGCTCCTTTATAGCTAATGGCACACAGGTCTACCACCTGCATGAGTTAAGTTCATAAATCTCTCCTGTTAAGTGTGCAGCCCACACTGCCAAGTTTAACAACCCAACTGAAAACTCATTCAAACTTAGTCAGACAACACAATATTTAGTGCAAATCAGAGAAGTCCCAAGACAAAAATGCTCCTCATCTTCTTGTTTGCTTGTTCTCATCCCTCCCCCATCCTGCAAATTTTCTGATCTCTAAATTCTTCACTCCTTCCAATTGCTTTCTTGAAGATTTTGCCACCAGTAGGCGAGAAGAAATGGATACAAATTATCTTTAAAAAAATAATAATATATGTACGGATCTGCTGTGAACCTTCTTCTCCCTTCTCTTTTACCTTGTGTGTTTTCTGTTTAAGAAAGCTAAAGATGCACAAATACATACTTGTCTAAAAGCAAGTAGCTGATTTCAATTGGTTTGATTTCTCTCTTCCAGACTAAGAGAAAGCCTTTAGGACATATAATAGTATAGGACATATATCATACAAGCTGAGGCAGGCAGAAGGTCCCACCCATTCTTCCTGAAGAATCCTCATTGTTATCACCTGCTCGGCACAGAGCTGCAACCAGCTCATTACCACCTCTGCCAAGAGCTAAGGAAGCAAAGGAACCACTGAACACAGGTCCAATGAGAAGACAATTAGAGATACAAGTATACAAGTATCAACCAAGCTTCAGTGATACTGCAACCCATACAATTTTCGTAACCTTCCATCTTGGATGCAGGGAATGGACTGAGGAACTTACAATCAGTCTTCAGAATTTACACACAGCAAGAATAAACTCCATCCTTTCCACACTGTCCTGTTAAAACTGAAAAAAAAAAATCCTCCTAATGACTGACATCAGCAGAGACCCTAGTGCAGATGTAATGAAGATGGCTTCTGATGATCATGTTGTGCCAGACACTCATAGCAAAGATCACATGTGCAGACAGACACACTCCCAAAATTTGACTGATGTAAAAGTGTCTGGGAATCTAGACAATTCACATCAGTTTCTGCAGATGTCTCACTTGTTATCTTAAACAAAACCATATCAAAAACCTTGGTGTGTTTAATTTGCAGTTGTCAATTTCAGCTTTTTCACTCTCAGCAAGTTATGGCTATGCTGCCAGTGCTGTCTGCTTAATTCAATTCACTACCCGTTCAGTACAAACTCGCCCTTCTGTGTTTGTGAGAAATAAGCTATGTACATAACATGACAGTGCCTGCACTTCCTTATTCCTCTGGCCTTCTGAGGGAACAAGAATAACATTGCCGTTCAACTCCCCCCACTCCAAGATTTGTACTATTTTTTAAAATGCACACTGTCACTCAATGGTTACTTTTCTGCCCTTCCTGGATATTGTCTCACTCACCTACGCAGTATTTCTATCTCAAAGGGACTTGGGCCCTCCAGTCACCTTTGCCTGTAAGCATTGCCAAGCATGCCAGGAAGCGTGGGTGGACCATGCGCAGATAACACTCAGATCTGGAAAGGGACATACAAGCAATCCACACACAGCAATGAATCAATTGCACACCAAATCCTTCTGCTAAGACATTTGTGATATATTACATTAATATACCATCTTTCTAAAATACTCCCATAACATTACATATAGTAAGTGTGATGATACAAGAGAGGGATACGCCATTTGAAGTTTTTCAAAGAGATATTGTTTCCTTTTACAGATGGAACAAGAGTTCTTTAGATTTTCTCTGCATCTTTTCCCAGACAGATTTTTCACTGTTACTGATAAACAAGGGGACAGACGAGGGGAAAAGATGAAAGATTGGTAAGAGTTTTTTATATTTTCTGCAGAAGTTTAATTTAGAAAATTTCCAGCAGATAGACTTTATAGCATTAATGTAGATCTAATAAATAATAAAAAAAAACCTTGCTTATAAAGAGGAACTTTTGGAATAATAACTGTTTAATTCTACTGTCCAAGCCAGCCTCCTTGTATTTACACTCTGCCTCTGGATAGCTCATTCCCACCTTTGATTTCAAGTTTGATACGGCATTTCCCTTTATTTCCTAAACTGCTCTAAACCAGAAAATAAAATCCACACAAATTTTCCTGCCCTGTTAACTAGCCTGAAGACTCTCTCCCAATTACCATCTCATCTAACCTTCCCACTGAACAACTCCCACCTGCCGCTCACAAAACACGCCAGCTCCTACTTTCATGCACCTGAAGCTACAAGAATCTTCTCCCAAGCTGCAGATTGAATGCCAGACAAAATGATGTGGTTGTAATGATGCAATTGCCTGTACGGATGGATGTCAGAGGGGAATGATGAAGAGGTAGAACACCTTACAGCTGGGGAGCACAGCTCCAAAGCAGACCAGCCTTGCAGTGCCTGTAATTCCACCATCCACGGCATGATTGCTCGGGGTGGGTTGGAGGAGAACGCAGAGCTGCCAGCACAGCCAACTCGGGCATGGCTCTGCAAGCCACCAGCCGCCACAGTTGCCATTATGGCCTGGGGATTCAGCAGAGGCATCAAGGACTGAGCTACTCCTTCATTTTACAGATGGTTCATTAACTGGGTGGAAGCACATGAGAGCACTTGGAGAGCAATAGGAAGAGGCAAGGGGCAGGAGAATTAGACAAAAGTTGTTTGGCAGCAGCTTCCAGATGAACTAAAAATCACACACAGCAAAAATAGCAAGGGTGTATTTGCCAGCTGAGAGTGGCCACTGCCAAGTTTGAGGTCTTAAAAATTAACTGCTTTTGAACTATACAAGAACAACAACAACAAAGATCTCTTATTTAAGCTCAAAAGATTTTTCATGCCTATCTAAGCTACTAATGAGGAAAAAGGAGGAAAGAAAGAGACAATATCTTCAAGCAGAGGCTGAGAATCAGAAGAGTCAACCCCTAAGCAATATGTTTGATTATATATTAATATTAGGGTCTTAATTACACTAAACAAAAATGAAGCATCCATTTCAACTTCTGTGATAAATAATTCACACACATACATACAGAAACCTAAGGAGTTCTCACATATCCCAACTCAAACCACCCCTCAAAACCAGTTTTTAGGCAGATCCTTTTAGGTCCAAGAATACCAATGATCAATGAGAGCATTCCCCAACAATTCAGTGTCTGAAAACCTGCTTGGAAATCAGCCCTCACTTCACATTTGCCAATTTTTTTTGTATGGCTTATTACACAGTTCTACTTAAACACAAAAAAAGTACCTGTACAACATTCAGTGCCTTAGTTCGAAAAACTAAGGGCGGTATCAAAAGCTGATACCTTTCCAATGTAAGGACTTGCACAGAGTCACACAGGAATTCCAAAAACAGCTTAGGAACAGGAGCTGGGCTTTCTTTTTCCTGCTTCTTCCCCCCCCCATCACTTTTTTTTCTTCTTTTATAGCTACAAATTACTTATGTATATTTTTACATTTATATCATAGAATTATGACATTATGTTTATACATGTGCCCTTCAGAAGCCTAAACTTCAGATAATGGATATCATAAATGCTTGGATTGAGGCAGAAGTATGGCTTGAAATATGGAAAGCTACTGAAAATTTTCATTGTGAGATATTTTTTCCCCTTATAAGCAAGCACACAATTTATCTATCATATATAAAAAAAAAATTGTAACATCTTGAATTGCTGACCCAGTATGAGAATTCCTAGCAGCTTCTCTTATGAGGGATGTTGCAGAGCCCTTTCCATTTCTACTTTCAGTAAATTTTTCAAGCATTCAAGATAACATTTTGGATGCTCAGCTGTGATTACTTTGCTAAAATGTAATGCTACATACATTAACGAGTTTAATTCTTGAAATGCAAAAATGGTTTCTCTTTCTTTTTAGCCATAATTTGACAGTGAAAATTGTGAATTTACCTCTCTGCCAAAATAAGTTTACCTTCCAACCAAACAGGGCGTTTCTTCCACAGAAAACCATGAATGACTAAACTATGAAAAATGAAAGTTGGCAGGTAGCCTTTCTGAACTTATGTGCTTCCTGACCCTGCCAGAGAGAGTTAAGCTAGGTCAATATCCAAGTGGGAGAGGAAGGAAAGGATGGGGTGGTTCCAGAAGTGCAGTCTCCTTTCTCCGCAGCCAGCGGCAAAGCAGTGCTCCTACGACACATTTTTGAAGATCACTGTGTTGGAACTGTTTGCGATAGTCAAATATTTCATTTTTCACTTTCATGAGCCCAGAGATGCAAGCACGGGTGCCCAAGCCAGCTTCTACTCTGCCTGGATTTCTCTAGCACTTAGTTGATATTCTGCTCAAAAATGATGTGCATGTTGCAACTGCACGACCTACCCCAGCACTGGCTGCATTTCAAAACTAAGCAACAGGAGACATCTCAAAAACCCAGTAATGTGAAGCTTCAGCAGTCCTTGACAGCTTCTGGTTTTGCACAGCTTTCAAATGCAAGGTTCCTGGTCATACCCTGGAAAAGAGAGTGGATGAACTCTGGAAGCAAAATTCTTCCCTTTCTATAATCTTCTCCCCTTGTTACAGCATATACAGGGTGTCTTCTTTCTTCCTATCTAAATTGAGATTTCTATCCCTTAAATATCTACTTCACAAACACACATGACTTTTCAGCACATCCCTGCCTCCTCCAGCTCTGACACCCACTTCATCGCAAGCATGACACAGACGTTTGAGGCAAGAGTATACGGGTGCAGTAGGGACAAGAGGCACACCCTAAACCTCACTAGCAGGATGGAGACCTGGTCCTGAGATCCTTTTTCCCCTAACTGTGAAAGACTACATCCCAGAAAGCTTTCAGAGCCTTCCAGAAACTCCATAGGGCTGCCCACCACTCAGAAGTCAAAGGAACCTTTTGATTTCCCGCATAATTGACTTGACCCATGTTGCCCACAATCACAGATTTGTCAGCTGATTTGGTTGTTGCTTTTAATTATGTATTTGCAGTGGAGAAGGAAAACAAGACTTTGTTCTCACATATCTCTGGTCCTATCAAATCAGAGCATTTATCTCTTAGCCTGTGCTTACCTAGGCTGCAAGCTAAATATTCAGAGGAATGTTTTCTTCAGGGTTGTACCTCCTCAAGAGCTCAATATCTCCTAGCAGCATAAATTTCTAATGAAATTAATGAGATCATTTAGAAGTTGCCTGTGAGAAAGCTAGAATCTCATCAATTAAAACTTGCTGAACTGGGACTGTGGTGAGTTACAACCAATGTGGAAACTGCCACTACTTGCAATGCAACCTTTCATTAATGTAAATGCATACATTTGAACCATAGGTTTTATTACCAGTAACAATTGCATAAGCAGAACATTTCACTCTCTTGTTCACTGCCTCAACTGAAACTACCTAAAGAAGTAAGAAATTTCTTACAGCAGGTCAGCATCTAGAGAAGCTCCATACCCACATCATGCAACTTAGTAAACGTTAGGGAAGAAGAAATAAGTAACATGAACGTATAATTTATGGAAGAGGATTATAGTCTCTTCACTATTCTCTCAAAGAGTGTTTCCATGTATCTAGGAGCCATGGACCTCAAAGTACTGTAGCAACTTGCAGGTCAACATCTCCAAGGCTTGGCCACCTCAGTCAGAAGTTTAACCTTCTAAAAAAGCACCACCACTCTTGTTTTATGTTTAGCAAGTCCCCAGAAAGCCATCCTTGTAATAAAATGGAATAGCCACGGCTAAATATGGTTTTGAGATGAATGAGGGACACGTTTCCAATACCTTGTCCCAACTCCACTCCTGAGTAGTGTGAAAGAGATGTATGTATATTATCTTCAGCTTGGTTGTGCCAATATGGTGACTCTTCCCTCCTCTACAGCTCCTGGACTAATTTTGAAATATAATAAATTTGGGGGTTTCCCTTTCCCCACAGTCACTTCCCACATAAATATTCTGAGAAGACCTACCACTGGGACAAAGGATCAGCCACCCAAAAGCGATACATGGCAAGTTGCATTGCCTGGATGAGGGGAGAACAAGATGGGCTAAAGCACAACTTCATGGACACCTTGGATGACAGCAGGGGAATCCCGCAGACTGACATTATTTTAAACAGCAGCAATCTCTGAAAACATCCCAGCAACCATCTGATGAAGAAATGTTCACATCATGAGAATGTAGCTGCTCTCTGCCACCATTTAAATGTACTTGTCCAAGTGTTAAGATTTTCTAGCTTCTTTTTTACAGGTTTCTTTCTCTTATCTTAATCATAGAGCATCCATTAGTTGGAGACTGTCTTGCTAAATTGAAACACATAATTTACTGAGGAAGTTTCAGTCCATTGCAAGTTGTCCACAGTCACGTTTGTGGTTTTCTCAGCAAATTCTTAACGTGAAAAATAATCACACCCGTAGGCAGCTTGTGCGCAGATTGTTCGGCAACTGATACTTAAGTCTTGTTGGTCAGTTTGAGCAGACCGATTTTGCCTTTTTTTTGGAAAGGAAATGTTTCTTAAAAAAAAAAACAGATTAAAGGGGAATCATGCATATTCACAAGTTCACAGTTTGTTCATAATGAATATTTTATACCAAAAAATTCCTCTCCAACCATTCATCTAAACTTAATGATAAAATGAGCCCTTCTTTGAACAAACAGACAAGGGCATTCTCCAAGAGCAGGTGAGAATTGAAGCAGCGGGTCAATTACACGGCAAAGGTAAATCTATTTGCCAAACGATAAGCCAAACTTCCAGAGGAACTTCAGTTTCCTCTGAACAACCTCATTTTATTTGCTATCAGCTTGCAGCTACATGGTTAGGCCAAAGAGATGCACTTAGATTTTGAGATCACTTTGAAAGCTTGTTTTATTTTCCTAGCCCTACTTTTCATCTCAATTCCAACCTCAAATATGTGAGTGTCCTCCCATATCCTCTGCATTCCACTTCTATAAAGCAGGTATTTCAGTTGTGGATGAAATGTTAATACTACATGATCATTCATGTAGAGTATGCACATATAAAAAAATATGTTGTTGTTCATTTACCAGCAGTCAGTTAAGTCTGTAAAATATGAGGCAATCCCTTAAGGCTCCAGGAAAGTTCTGCTGTGCTCTGATATGGCAACATAATGTTTTTGTTGTATCCTGGTAGACAGGGAAGATGTTTCATTGACAGCAAAAGGCTGGTAGTGGTTACACCTTTCAGCCGAAGGCTGATCAGAACGGAGTATCTGCTCTTATCTGGAATCATCAGTTGTAAAGATTTCAAGCATACATGTAATTTTTATGCAATTTGAGCCTTAGCTTGTAGCTATTTTAGCATTGAAAAAATATCCTTTTAAGTGGATTATTTGCAAAGTGGCAGCTGATCAGAAAGCTAGATGCATCCCACAAAAAAAAAAAAAAAACAAACCAAACACCCAAAACAACACAAAACCAGGGACAAATAGTTCCCAGCAAAGGTCAGCTTCCTGACCACATGAATGAGATACCCCACCACAGAGCAATTCCTATTGCATAAGTCAGTTTTAAGAAGATTGCCTTGCTGTTGTCAGGGGATGTGCGACAGATTCACGATTTTCTGCGCTTGACAGCCAGAGTACTTGTCACTTAGTTCCATCTGGTAGAGAGATAACATTTCATTAATGTTCATGCTTAACCTTATAGCTCAGAGCTTTGACTCTGCAAAGTCCTGAGCATCACTGAAAAGGTGCTGAACACTCAGCACCCAACTAATTTGGCACGTTTCAGCTGCCTGCAGGATCAAACCCTGACTTTTCTTGGGAAAGAGATGGTATTTCCTCCCCCTGGAGGAAATCTCACTCCTGGATTCTTTCCATTTTAAAACTCTCTCACAGAAGAGAGTTAAAATCCATTGTAATTGGACAGGTTGCCATTTTCAATACAGATGGTGCAAAATAACTTTACAAAAATATGACTTGCTGAGCCAACTGGACAGGAGATGTCAGTGAATATTAAATAAATGCTTACAGGTCTCTTGGGCAGCAGGTTATATATTTTTGTGGCTTCAGCAAATCAAACCCTTCAGTCTTGTCACCGCATTTAGTATGGATTATCCTAGGCCTGGACATTTGGAAACAAATTAAGAAAACACAGCCAGGATTCCCTGGTTCCCTCCCCATTCTGCCATGGGCTTTGGCTCTGCCTCCACGCACAGACCCCAGGTTGTCACAGAAACCCAATGCAGGACTAGCTGATCCACCCACGTACAAACTATCCCCCAAACAGTTCCAGACCATATTCCAAACAGGATCAGACCATATTCCTCACAGGAATATGGTCTGATCCTGACCTTGGTCAAGTCACTTAACCTCTGCTAATCCACCTGTGAAATGGAACTAATGAAATACAGGGGTATTGTCAGGCTTAATTATTTAATACTCTTTCAGGTACCTAGAGATCCTTGTGGGAGAGACAGTGTACAGCTGCACAGCATTATTATTTTATTAAATGAAGTACCTATCAGTATTTCACCCTCAGCAGAATGACTGCTGAGACTGAATTGCCTCTTCACATTAGTTGTACGCCTTGATGAACAAAAATGCATTAAGAAGTGGCGCCGAGGGAAATGAACTTATGCTTCACCCAGCACTTCTGCAAAATGATGTCACCAAATCTGTGAAATGAAGCTTATTTGAGTTTCTGGGGAAGGGGCTGCAGTTAACCCCCAATTCAGGGGACAGCCTGGGTAGGAGAGGCTCACTGTTTCCTGTAAGCAAAGAGCAGATGAGCAGGCAAGATTTTCTGGTAGTGTCTCGGCTGTGCTCAGGTTTTCCAATCTGATAGTGGTCCAAATAAACTCCTGATCCTTTAAAGGGAAGAATACACACAGTCTAAAACTCAAACGTCATTAATGCACAGCATCTGAGAAAACAAAGACTTCTTGGACAATAAGTTACCCAAATTACAGCCACACATGCTGCAGGGGGAAGGACAGATGGTACAAGAACTGGAGATACAAGAAACAGATTTGTGACCACAAGGAAAAAGAATCAGGAGACATTTTTACCCAGCTAGAAATATCCAATATTTAGCAAAGCAAATACCAAGGAATCCTTCTTGAGGGGAACAAAAAAGAAAGATTGAGGGGTCAGAGAGAAAAAAAAAAAAATCTTAATGATAGGAATTAAGCAGCTATGAAAGGAAGCCTTTCAGCTTTCCTAAAAGGGCAAGTAATCCTCAAGGACTCCACAGTAGGAAATAGAAAAAGAAAATTTAGCGATGTGCACAAGGACAACAAGCTGGTATGCTCCCTCCCCGAAACACAACCATGAGACAGAGGCAAAACTGAGTGGGAGGATGAAGTCACCTGGCAAATCTCCACTGGTGATGATACCTTTGGAATAAGTGACACAGCATCCCGTTGTATTACATGGCTTATATAAGACTTCAGGGAAATGTAAAGCCCAGATGGGGGAATCTTAGTCCACGTTGTTTTAGACCACCAAAGCACATCAGGGAGCAGAATGATTTAATCCTTGAACACTTGTTAAACGTTCAGAATTAAAAACTGCATTACATGACTCCAGTTTGTTGGAAGCCCTCACAGATTGTAATGAGACATTTCTGAATATCACAGGTAATATTTAACACAACATTAATGCATGAAAACCTTTACACATGGACTTCCTCTTTTTTATTTGCTATGTTTTGAAGGGTTCAAAATAAACTAGTTGCCAAACCACATACCGGCAGGCCCCAAATGGACTATGTGGACCCAAACTCATTCAGCATCAGTGCAGTCAGCCCACAGTCAACAGTACTAATAAAGTTTTGTTTCCAAAGACAGGGATAATGCTTAGTAGATGCAAGAGATACAAAGGAAAGCCTGAATTTTTTAATGAGCTAATCAGGCCATAAAGCCATTGCTGCTTCCTTGAAGAAGTCAAAACTATTTCTGCTGTTTCTGTAGTGTTAATGACAATTTAACCACCTCCCTGTAGCAACCAGCCTTCAATGTTCTTACAGTTTATTCTTATGTATGTGAGCTACAAAGATGAAGTACTTCCTATTAGAAATGAAGATTTCCAACTTTTTCTATTGATGGGGAAAAATATTCATTATTAAGAACTGTTAAACAATGTTTGCTAGTGAACAGGTCCAGACAATGCATAACTAAAAATACCAAAGATAGTCAGCTGAAAAATATCTTACTGATGTTATTACTATTTTTTAGAGTGGAACATCAAACCAGTTCCAGAAGATCCCAAGATAAGGGTAAGTAAGTACATGAAGTGATAAATATTCAAGTAGTCAAAAAATCTGTATATTTTTCAGAGTAATGTGGCGAGTGAAAACAAACAAAAAGCCCAACAGATCTCCCAAAAAAAATTCAGATTATTGTTTTAATCAACATCTGTCAATGTTATTTTAGGGAAACAATTATATATAACAGAAAAATATACAATTTTACACATACACACACACACACATATATAAAATATATAAATTCTTTGCAGAAGTGACAAGATCAAAATAGCTACTTGCAGAGAAATACAGGGATTGCAGCACTTGGTCCAGTGTGACATTTTGACATTAGAATGTTGCAACAGTATGAATAGCACACATTTCCCAACTAATGTATAATTAGCTACGGTACAGAAAGCAATCACAGAGGGGAGTTCTGAGCAGCTCTCCACATCTGAATGCACATCTAGCTTTGAAACTTTCACTGACATAAAATTATCATGTACAAGACAAACCATCATAAAATGCATGAGACACCCCCCTAGGATTGACAGATAGTAAATAACAGTAAATGCAGGGCTGCTGTAAAAAATAATTCCTGTCAGTTGCTAACTTGGACTCACTCAAACAGTGCATTTCAGTACAGATATATAAAACTACAGGAACAAGGAAAATCAGATAGAATAGAGAATCAGGTACTTCTGCAGTTCTAAAAGCTGATGTTAGAGAAGTCATCCATGAGTAAATCATGCTGCTCTTGAGTTTGCGGGGGACTAGTTTTGCATCTGTAATATTATGATATGTCAAGTCAAAAAACACAGACAAAAATGGAAGTGAGATAGGATCAGATTTTCAGATGGTGTCAGCATAGCACTGCTACACCAGCTGAAGACAGGCCTTGAAGTCTGTAAAGGCCTTTGAGCCACTTGGACAGACAATACCATACAAATGCAAAGTGAGGTATCCCTGCACATTGGTGATGAATCACTCCTTTGTTCCTCCTAAGAACAAAGATAAACAAAGTGAGGGACCTAAGTCAATACAAAAGCAAGAAAAAATACATGCAGATACAAGTAATGTACCATTGAAATATACATAAATGATCATTTTTCCTCTTCTCTTGCTTCTGAACAAAGTTTCTCCCTCAGCCCAAAAGTCTGCAAGACTGATGTTGATCTCTCTTGCAGTGGTAGGGAAGTCACGCACTTAGACATATTTTTGCACAAGGCGGCAAAAATCAGTCATCAGTTATTTGCTGGGTTGTTCCTTTCAGCAAATCAACAGTGCCATAAATGCAGAAACGTTTTCAAGCTTTATCAAGTATAATCTGACAACCCCCTCTGGTAAAACCACAGATATAAATAAGCATATTCTTCACACGCATTAGTCTGCTCCTCATGACAAGACAGGGGTGACCTACAGGCTAAGAGATCCTATATATCCTTTCTCCTTGGGCCATCTCAAGGTTTTCAGTACTGCAGAAGTTGCAGTTTCCTTCCCTTTTATATCCATAGCTAACCTCTATTTTCATTGTGACATTGGGTATCCTGAAGGTTTCCCTCAGTGTATATAGAATGTTTTCTGGTTCTAATTGCTTTTGCCCATTAAAAAACAAAAAAAAGCCTATTATTAAACCAACTGCCACATAATATTTTCCTATCCCCTGGTAATACTTCTCCAAGATAGGACAGAATCAATTCCTTAGCTGTATGTCAAGGATAAGTCACATAGGTCATGACACCTACAGTGTTAAAGGAGGCAAGGGACCAAGCTCAAGCATAAGAATCCCAGTTGTCCACTGCAGTCTGCTGTTCAGTCTGTTTCAGGCCACCTCCACTCCTTCCAAGACAAGCCTGTAAAGAGAGGATCACATCTACAGCTGGAGGGGATCAGCCAGTGCTGCTTGAGCAGTACAGGCAGTAAGGCAGTGACCAACCCACATCTGTATAGGAACCCAGAAGAAAGGTCAGCCACCACACTTAGACATACTGCACCCCACTAAGAACAAGAAACAGAAGTGGAAATACTTTTTTTCATCAAGTTGAATGATACAACAAACCTGGGAAGGGGGAAGGGAAAGTCAATGAAATCTGTCTGCTGCTGCTACCAGTCCAGTCATTCCCTTTTTGGATTGCCTGGGTCACTGCCTACGAAAGCAATCCTAAACCCAAAGATTTCATGACTTTAATATAAATCATCAAATTACGCAGTTTAAGTGTGTATGGCTCCATTATTCCTCTGCTCAAAAAGTTTAAGCCATTTACTCAGAAAGAATGAGAGTGCAGCCAGTCAAGCACATCATGAACAAATACCAGCTAGTTACAGAGCAGAGCCCTCATGAGCAACTCATCAGCTGAAAAATGTTCAGAAGCAATTTGGCAGACACTAAGAAGTTGAAAATAGAAGAGAGGACTGGATTATGAAGGATTTAAAAATGGAAAAAAACAAAGATAGGTTTTGCCATTAGTTATTTGATCATCTTCAGCAATATGTGAAAAGATTTATCCATTTTGATGTCTGTTTATTCTTCTATTGTTCCAGAAAAGACATCTACGTGTTGCTACACGGTATTCAGTAATAGCATTACTCCTGTCTTAATGCGTGTTTTTCAGCCCAACTGTACCTTAATTAAGTTATGTTATCTAATCCCAACAGCTGATGAATTAGCTGACATATTTTATACCCTCTGGTACTGAATCTGACAGGACAGGATCTATTACTCTACAAACCCCTGAACTCACATTTAAACTTTCCATTATCCTGAAAACAAGTTCCCTGCATTTACTTGAAACTCCATGAAAAATGGTAACAGAGCAGTGTTCATTTCAGGACAGGAACTACCAGGAAAGGATAACACATAGCTCAGCATGCACTAACCCATACACACCCCAGCAGTAGTAAAGCAGTCAGTAGAAGAAACAGCTTTCTTCAAGGATGCAAGAATTTGAAATTATTTCTACCTCCATGGCTTCATGGGCAACACAATATATATCCCTGGTCAAATGTTATTTTAGTTTTGATCTATATGCGTCCAGGGCTTTTGTATGCGAGATTCTTCCAGTAGGTACTAAACTTGCATTATTTGGGAAACTCCTTCTTCTGTGGAGTAGAATTATCCACCATATCTGAAGTGTCCAGGTGCTATGATGAGCAGAATGCTGGGGGAGGGGGTGCAATCAACGTGGCTGCCACTACAAATGGATCTTGAAGTGTACAGATAGTGTATCTTCCCTCTTCCCAAAGGGCTGTAAGACACTCCACTGCTCATGATAACACGTTTTCACAGGCTACTTTAACCCCTCAAGGAAGTACTTAATGAAGTAGAATAATACAGTGACTGGTCTTCTGCTAGGATTTTGGCCTCCAGATGTTGATAGCCTGGTTTCTCATAGCCCCTTGACTTTGGCAGGATTTCTAAAAGCATCAAAAAGAACAAACGGCACAAACCCAAATGCACACCCAGATCCAGGCTTAGCTGTGTTTACTCTGGACATCTCTGTTATCAACTGAGAGTTACCAGAGGAGCCAAGGATATTGCATTACCATCCCCACTTTATAGCAGTAAAGCTTAAGCACAGAGCAGTTAATGGATTTGCCCACGGTCCTGCATGTGACCTGACCCACCCCCCAGCAAGTCCTGCAGCACTGACCTTGCATTCCCTTTCATTCTCTCATCACAGAGGCATTTCTGCACCATCTCTCACACCTTCCCTCATGCTTGGAACAGCTTTCTAAGCTCCAGTCAGCACACATCAGCCCCTCACCTTATTCAAACTGCTCCTGAGAAATCCCTTTGCCTACAAACATCAAAGAGCAGGCCTTGCACCAAGCTCGTCGTTCACACGGCATGAGAATCTGGCCTCCTGTGGTGATATAAACAGAGGACCCAATAAAATATAGGTGCATCAAACCACAAATCCACAAGCTGCAGTATGCTGCTCCCTCCTTTTCTGATGTCTGTGATATTGTCATTTGTCACATCTATCATTTAGACCAGTAAGTAATTCATGACAGGGACCCCAGTCTCTGGCTATTTCCTAAATTATACCTAGAGCAAGCATGGAGATTCTACACCAGGATAGAGTCCTGAGTCTCGTGTTGTCACAGCACAGTTACAGTTTCAGACAGGCCTAACCAAAACGCCATGAATGCACGAACAAAATGGAAACTTCCTTTTGAAAATGTGACATCTGGGTACTTTCCCCTGGTTGAACTTATTTTTCTAAGTAGTGCATGTTGAGAGAGAAGCTAAGCCTGCTGAACTTTCTCCAAGACTAAAGAAAGCATATCAGTCCAGACATGAGTTGTCCCAGTGAACAATTTTTCACACCCTGTCCACGGGCTTTCTGACCTCTCCCCTCAACTAGCAAAGCCATCCTGGGCTGAAGCTGTTCCAGCACTCTGGTCTGTAGAGGTCAGAGGTACCACACACAAACACCTCCCCAGGATTACAGCATACTGAGCAAGCAGGGCAAGCTTCCTGGTATCCTCAGAGCTGCTACATATGCAAGGATAATGCAAAGCGTCTCTTTCATTACTCTTGAAGGATTCCTGCATGTTGTGGTATATTCCATTTCCAGCTCCCGTGAATGGCCTCAGTGCTCCTGCTTGCTTTTCACAAAGATGAGTGAAGCCAACAGTACAGGTTAATCCAGGTGTAATTCACTGGAATAACTAACAGGTCGGGGAACTTGTTTGTTTATCAATGGGAGGGGAGAAAAAGGAAGCAGCAGCTCCCTATTTGCCACGGCTTCAGTGCAAAGGGCATTAGTTACTGACACACAAATCACCCAATTTGCAACTCTCTAAAGTGTAGCTGTAAAAATACTTTAAAGAATTATCACAAGGTGAAAGGAATTATTTTGGCAGTGCTGATGAAAAATGTGATCTCTTTACCTAGAGGCACCTTTGCTGCCAGGCCATCTCAGCCCAACCCTCACCTGCAGGCCTAAGTTTCTCACAGGAGATGAGAGCAGAAGTTGGTATCTGCAGCCTTGATCTCTTCTGAGTTGCCCAGCTCACAAGAGTGAGTTTTGTTTGCAATGTTGAAGCCACAACAGAGCTTCCTGCAGTGAGCAGTCACCAGGTACACATTGGTTTAATTTACTTTCTTACAGCTGCTGTAAACTGGGCTGGATTCACACATTAAAAAAAAAAAAAAATCATTGGGTTTTAGAGAGAGATCTGTCTTTGGAAGGACATGCCAGTATCAAGAAAACTACAATATTTTGGAGATCACTTGAGTTTATAATGCTGCACTTGCTGCACTCCCATGTCTCCTCAGCCAGCATCTCCATCTCTCTCCACTTTCAGAGGTGGATTTAATTAACTATAGCAATTAATCAGGCATCTCAACTCCACCCAACCTGAAATGTCACCTTGCAGCACTTGCTTCACTCTAAAATGATCTTCATAATAGCAATTATTCCAGGACCTTACAGGACTTTTGACACACATGCCCCCAAGAGGACCATCCCATAGAAACTACCAAATCATCACATCCACAGAATAAGTCTCCCTCACTGGAGCTCATGAAAGGCATGTATCTCCAGATGCATCAACCAACACTGGCAGACCACAGAAATCCAGTTATTTGGAAATGACTGCTCTACCACTGAATGCCAAGTAACCCCCTCAACTGGCTTCTTCTTGGCACACAGAATAATCTGCTATCCAAGGAGGATAGCAGGTATGATAAAGCTCCATTAGTATCACCTTCAGGGATCACATTTAGAGGGTCTCCCAAATACTGGAAGCACTGTCCATAGCAAATGGGTTGTCACTGCCTGTTTGTCAATAAGAATATATTAAACATTTTCCTGTGGTTGTCACCACAGACACCTTGCTTCCTGAAAATAATGTGGAAAAGTGATGAAAATATAGGTTTACCATAGCAGACACTTGGATCCCCAGATCCAGCCCTGGCTGGTGCTCCCTTCCAATTTCATATCTGCTGTGGTTATATGCAGAAGGATTAGTCTGAAAAGTCTTGAAGTGCACAGAAAGGTTATGAACAGTCAGTAAAGGAGCAGAGATTAGATCCCATGGGTTGTTAGGCACTAGTAGAGTGCATTTGCCTAAGGCTATTCTGTGTAGGAAAGGCTGTGTTGTGCATGACATTTTGCTAGTTGGGCAGGAACACAACAGGATATCTGACAAGAATATGACAGCAGGGTCTTTATATGGCTCAGCAATCTTCACACGGATCAATGAAGAAGCACTGGTCCAACTCAGACTGAAAAAGATGCCAAAAAATTTTAATTACAAAGGTGGAGGGGAGTGTCCCCTTTTTCCTTGTAAGATTCTTAAAATCCACAAAGAGCTACATACTCTATTTTCAAACTATTCCATGGCCCTTGAGGCTGATACTGCAGACAGGCTAAAAGCTGTCCCTAGTGTTTTGCTTCCTACCCGGTAGGAAGGATAAGCACAACCTGAACCCACTGCCAAACAGCTCAGGGATTGTCAGAAAATGATGATCTGGTGGGTGAAGAGGATGGACAGAGAGAGCAGCCCTCAGCTGGCTGCCCCACAGATCAGCTCTGCTGCAGCCAACTGTGAGCACCTTCCTTTAGCATCCACAGCAGAGTGCTGACATAATTAGACTGTAGCTCCCCTCTGAGCTCTCTGCAGCACAAGAGACTGTGCTGGAGAAACATTCTTCATTTTGTGGGTGGCTACAGGTGCCAGTAGGGCTTCCAAAGACAATCACACTTGCTTAATCAAGGTCAGAGTTCCAGAAACAACTCATATTACATATTCAGCCAATGCTTTTCTGTCCAAACTAGTCAAACACTGCCACTGGTATTTCCTTTTGCACTGTTTAACTTTTCACCTGAAACCATAAGGCATAGCTTGCGTGGTCTGATCAGAAGATGGCTACCTTATGCCATGGGGCAAGTCTTGAAGGTAAAAGATACAGAAATCCAGAAGGTTCTGCAACTCTCTCAAGTATTTCTTCAAATAGAGGCAAGCAGGACCCAAAGACACCAAAACTGAAAGCACAGTGGGTCTTTGCTCTGGCTGCAAAACTAGAGCATTTCTCCAACCTGTTCCCCTTGGGGAATACTGTGGATGTGCAAGTGGCACCACCATGGCCAGCCCCTGCTCTAACGGAAGATTATCTCCTCACCATGGGCTCCAAACACAGTGTAAGTTTCAGCTGGTAAGGTGAACTGCAATAGCTTAGAAGTCAAATGCTGCCAATTAAATAAAGTTCTGGTGGCCAATTTAACCTCTCATTAGGAGAAGCAGAGCAGCCTTAAAATTTGGTTTGCTTAAGTTAATTAAAATTAATTGCAGAATTTTTATTATTCAAACACAGGAAAATGTATTGTTACATAAGTCAGAGATCTTGCAACTCCTGTCTTTTGGCCTAAGCTTACAAGAGATGATGATGTTGGTCTTCAAAATGTCAGTCCTCATTTTGGGGACTTAAACCTGTTACAATATGGAAAAATCTTAAAAATAAGAAAAAAATGGAGCTGGCAAACAGAAGTCTACATGATAAAGGCTTGGCAACATTTTTGACAACTATTTTATTTATCAATTTATTTTAAATCAACACTGTTTGATATTGCACGTCAAACTTGGATCTGTCTATTGAAAGGATCAAGAACAACTTCTTTAAGTCAAAATGCTTCCCTCAGGCTTTTAAATGAGTTCTGGATTTGGGGGGAAGAGTTAAAATACAAAATGGGGCTTAATTTGTTTTTGGTTTTTTTTAAATAAAACTTAATGAAGGTTCAGATAACAAGAAATTAAAGACACTGGTTTGGCCAGAAGCAACTTTTGCTTGTGATAAATTTTGACACAGAAGAATTAAGTCCATTTCAATTTCAACAATGAAGTCCAAAGCAGACTTTTACAAGGACACACTAGATGGAGGAGTCAGGGGATCTTTGCTGCATTTAAATTGTCAGCATTTCTATCTGTTTAATTTCCCATATTAAAAGGGAAAAAGGAAAAAAGTAATTAAAACAATGAAGTGACTGGACAGTCCTCAGAGACACCAGCAGAGACTGGCTGGACACAGCCTGAGGCCAATCCCCACTAGAGCATGTGGAGAGCACTGGACCCCACAGCAACCAAAGCCTGTCCTCGCTCTCTGCTCCTGCACCACCTTGGACACTCATGGCTGTACCAAGCCACTGCTGCAGGTAAAGGCTGGACCCCACCACCCACAGTCCTCTGCTTTTCCCCTGCCAGGGGCCCATGGGAACATCAGTATCATGAGAAACCAGCCAGCTCAGAGAACCCGTGGAGCGAGCACAGCCACGTCCCACAACTTCTCCTCAGGAAGGCATGAGAGCAGGGCACACAGCCCTTTACTTATTCCAAGACCATGCACTTTGCGCAACAGAAAGCACCTCCCTCCACCACTGCCCCCCGGCACGGAGGCTGATTTCCGCATCTGCAGCTACACCCCTGATCTTGCCCAAGAGCAGCTGCTCCATTTCTCCGCTACAGAGAGTCGTGGTTTATTTTGGCATGTTGTTCTTATTTTGTAAGAAGTATTTTGTATTTGTATAACCATATAGTTTTGTAGCTGGAACTTTCCCTTCCTTACTTAGCAGGTGATGCCGTACAAGGGCAAATGGCAGTCGTCAGTTTGACATGTTGAGGCTCATCAGTTCTCTGCTGGGGAACAGTCTGTTTCCAAGGTCTAGACCAGAGAAAGACCCTCACGGCAATGTTAACTCAAGCCTCACTAAACAACAATGCAGAAAAAAACCCCAGTCTTCTGTGGGTTAAAACTGTATCTCAGGTACCTGCTTAGCCTCTGGGCTCTTTTGGGCTCAGAGGCATGGAGCTAAGTCTTTTTGGTTCCCTCTGCTCTAAATAAAAGCATAAAAAAATAAAAACCAAACATATTCACAGACAGCCTGCAGCACACAGTGATGCTGAGGCTACTTCAGCTGAAAAAAAGTTTTTAAATGCATGAACATAGAGGCAGGCAAGAAGGTGGCAGATATCTACGCAGAAAGTAAGAAGACAAGGAAACAAACCATCCCAGTTTTGAGAGCTAAAGCCATGTCAAAACTCAATCCAGGAACAAATCTAAAGCTTCCTGCAGTCCCAGTGGGGACAAACACCAGCAAGAGATGTCTGTTCAGATAAATCAGGAGAAAATGTTCTCTTCACAGAGAACTGCTCTATTCACCCAGGACATGGTTCAGGCTCTTCGTAGGAGATGCCATAGTTATGGGTCTCTGATTTTGCAGACAACAGAAAGGCACATGAACTTGGGGCTGTGACTCAGCCCATGCCAGAAAGAGCCCTGAGTCATGCCACTCTCACCCACACCTGACCTTCCCCAGGAGTAAACAGTTCCAGAGCCAGTTATGGCACCACAGGCTCATTCTACTTCCAGTTTCTTCAAGTAAGAGGACAGTTTCGATAAAATCAAATAAGCCTGCGCCTGACACTCATTTCTTTCATCATAGCTTTCAAACAATGCTCAGTTCAAAACAGTCTCATTTGTACTTGTTGCATAAAGCCATATATTTTACCTACATGTCACTATGCTATGGTGCAGATACAGTTGCACCCAAGGCACATCAAGGAATCTCAGTTTCTGTCCAGCACACAGATGTTGGAGACTAAGCAGACATTATCGCTGCAAAAACACATTAGATCGGTTGACAAAGGAATGACTTAAATCACTCAAAGACCAAGGGGGAGAGTGACAGTCTTTCTAAATTTACATTTTTTACTCTTTAGCAGGAAACGAAACAAAATCTACATTAAGGACGCGATTGAGATTTACAAAGTGTAAGCACTTGGAGTTACAAACTGCCAGAATTTCAGATGTCAGTGTAATCTCAGTTCAACACTCTTGTGAATGCGCACTACGAGACAGGTTTTACTTATTCGCATCACCCACCAATGAATGCAGGCACCTCATGAGTGGAAAGCCGAGCTGCATTACCATAACACATTGACAGAAGTTTAGGAAGGGGAGAGAGGAGAAGGAAAAAAAAAAAAACCACCACTGAAAATAAACTGGGTAGCATAATACTGGAAAGAAACAAACTGAAAATGCATGAGGAGTTACTAGCACAATAGCCCATACCAGACAGACAGAGTTAGAAGTCACAGTACTGCAGCCTACTAAGAATGATCTTTAGTAGTCAAAAGAGTGGACCTTGGATATTTTTACTGAGGCCTTTTGTGTGCCTAATATAAAAAAAAAAAAACAAAAACAGCAAAAAAAGCCAACCAACAATATTTTCACCATCATTGCCCCCTAAATCTCAAGGAGCATTTTTGGCTGAGCACGTACTACAAAGTAAATTACTTCACAGATAAAGAACCATGTTCAAAGCTGAGCAAAAATAGGCCACAAGTAAGCAGCCCACAAGTGTCTCCTATACAACTGCTTATCTTCATTTTGATCATCTACATTGATGCATATATCTTTGGAAATAAAAAAAGGATACATTGTGTATTTCTGAAGCTACAGACAAAATTATGTTGGATTATTTAATATATTATCCATCTAGTATGGCATTGGTTTTTACCTCTAGACTGAGAAAGAACTTTTTCCCTAACTAGAACTGCAGCTTGGTTTAATTTTTAGGGCCATTCCTGGACATCCTTCTAAAACATATTCAAGAAAATGGCTGGTCTCAGATACAATCGACTACAGGCATGGCTTAAGAACTGACCAAAAAACCAGAGTGCATCTCTAAGGAATAACTGCATATCCTTGGAAAAAATTAAACACAAATGCGAAAATGCCATTTCAGGCTTTTTTATTACATATTTTCTCTGTAACTGAAAAGAAAAACCCTACAAGATGCAGAGGTAAAATAGATTCTGTGGAGTTGCCCAGAAATGCACCCTCATTAAATGTCATTTTAAGTAGTGCTAGCTCTGCCAGCTCAAAGCATTTAAGCACCATCATGACTTTTCAAGCCCTGAGAATCTTGTTATTTGCCTTATGGCTTTTTCACACATTAAATGCAATCAGATCACAATTTAAGCCTGACTTCATAACCGTCTCAGTAATATTGAGACACATTTCAGCAGAATCTAAAGAGTCAAAAATACAGAAAAGCAAAGGCTTTTAATGTAACCATGATTTGATGGACCAGGGGGTGTGAAGACAAAATATTGTAGGATAATAATTAAAATCACAGGAGCTGAAAGTGCTTAGGCAACCTTGTGAAATTTATTGCATTTTCTAGAATGGCTTGAATCAAGCTCACATACCTTCAAGAGCATGGGTATCACAGTTTTCATCAAGGTGTTGCTGTCACCTTATCAAGATTTTGGTTTAGGCTTATTTCTTGCCCACAATTCTAGCTCACACATCTTTTTCTTTACTTCCCTTCTCCAGCATTGCAGCCATTCAGATATTAAAAGAGGGGCTTCCTAACTCGCACTCCCTCTGCTGACTCTCCAGTGGTGCAGTGTATTTATTTTCTTTTTTTTTTTTAATTTTATTTTTAATGGTCTCTACACAACACTCTTCACTCTAAAAGCATCCTGGCACTCACACAGGTCTTTTCAGCTGAAAACGAGAATACAACACACTGATCTTTAAGAGTTTCCAGTCAGGTAGGTCTTTGGATTTTTTTTGGTGACTTGATGCAACTGGACTGTGTCACTGATTTGTCTCTGTGCTTAATTATGTGTTCTGAGCAAACGAGAGACTATTCACAGCTCCTGTAGTATCAGCATAATGTACAAAAGCAGACAGCTGCTTGTTCTTCCCAGAGACCTTGATATCATCAGTAGCCCTGGATTGCACACACCACAGCTTTGTTATATATACATGGTGTTGCATAGTGCTTGACCTAATATTACACTGAAGAGCTCACTCTGTATCTAAAGGATGCTGTAGAGAAGGAGAGGATGAGAGGATTGGTGCCTAACACACTCGCAGGGTTGTGGGCTTTGCGGACCTGAAATTCAGGTATGGAAGAGGACCAGGAAGTCTTCTGCTCCATCTTTCTCGACATGGTATGTGTGCATATAGATAGACAGGTATAGACATAAATGCATGCATATAGACAGCTAACCTTCAGCAAGATCCTTTGTCTTTACCCACTTTTCCATCACATATCCCACCTTCTTAGATGGCTGTAGTAAGGTTGTAAAAGGAACGCAGCACATGGAGTTATTTTTCTTGTCTGATATACACCCTAAATCTCCACCACTTTATGGTGCAACACCTCTCCTTGCTACACTCCTCTTATACCACACTGGTTACAGCCTCTCCACTTGGTCACTGGGCTTGTACCACTCTTGTTTACTTGTGGCCACAGTCTAACATCTCCTGAAACTTCCATCCACTCTGAATTTAACCTTTCCCAATTACTAAACCTTTCTCTTTTCAACCTCCTCCCCCCTCCCCCCCCAAGTTAATTTACAATTAAAATCATAATTTGGCATTGCACCATAAATTCAGCAATTTGGTGAACAAAGGAATCACCCAGTACTTTACAAAACATGCACAGGCCCATTCCTTAGTATAACACAATTCTGATTCAGTGAGTGCTATCAAGAGGATTTTACAAGAAGCTGAGCCAATATCAGGGAAAGAAAAGAGATTTTTTTTTTTCTTAGTAACATACCATGAACATTTGTTAAAATTGAAAGGCAAATTTCTGATTAACCAGATTTATGACCTCTTTAACGTTCAAGCATTTGCAAAAAGTGAGTGCAAAGTTCTGCGCTCATGAATATTCTCCTACATCACATGAGCAAACTGTCGCCCAAGGTAAATTCCAAATTGTTTGTGTTTGTAAAATCGGGAATGCTAATTAGTTATATAAGTCATAATGTATTGTTTCTGTTCCTTAACTTGATGACAAAACTACTTAACACGTCTTAAATTGCTAAGTGTGAAAATTACCGATATACAATTTATCACTCATTTTGGATTGGTTAATTACACAAGTTCCCACACAGATTGCCTATGGCATATTTGTCTAATGATCTAATTATTCCCTGAAGAAATTAGTGAATAACTTTACATGACAAACCTGACAATTTCACAATCTGCTCCTGGACAATTTGTAAATAGATAAGTTTGATGATATTTTGATTTTTATCTATTGGTGAACTAGTCAATCAGAATTGCGGGTCTTCATCACCTCCAGAAAAATCAGACTGTTTTTATTTAAAATAACTATTTCTCCCACAGGCGAACTGGGTCTGCCCCAAGCATTACACATTTGTCTGTTTGTTAAATGGGTTGAGAATATGATTAAAGTAAATGGAAAATAACCTACATCGAGTATGCTTTAGAGAGCCAATGTCTATGGTTTCTCTTTGGAGAAAGCTGAGCAGCATGTGCAAAAATAATGTATTGAGAGACTCACAAGGACTGTTCAGAGGTCAGCTGGAGTCTCTCTGCCTTGAAACTCAGTCCCCTACAACTTTTACAAATGGGATTTTTAGGTCCCAGACCAGCAAAGAATTGAGCATCAGTGTAATTTGCAAACTACAAAAGACCCAAATACCTGTGCTCTCAGAGCCCAGCCTGTACCAAGGTCGATGCCTGGTATCAGGGGCCATATTCAGCACTGGTGCTTACAAGGTCTTTATGGGTGGAGGACTATGATGCTCACTGTGGCTCTCCAATGCAAGATGTTGTACAAACGGGTCCTGTAAAACCTTCCAAAAACTGATCCCTTCCCCCTTGGATGGACTGGGCTGAGACAGTCAGTGTAACTGCCACCAGGTCAACTTGGAGCACAGGACAGCCTTGCTATTACAGTCAGCTTACCAAGAAGCTGTCTAGACTTTTAAAGACACTGAGGCTGCATTTCGTACAGTGTCACAAACGAACACCTTAAGAGGGACTTATGAAAGTCACAATTCAAAAGTCTTCAGGGGGGGACAAGAGTTATTTTATACTGGTCACAAAAAAAAAAAAACAAAACAACCCAACAATCAAAATGACCCCTGTGAGAGAACCACTGAGGCTTCTGTGTAGGACAAACAAACCATAGACCATATCAACTGCAAAAGGACATGAAAAACTGGCCCTTTGGAGCAAAATTAGCCGGGTTTGCTTACTAGAGCTAGAAAGAGAACGGTTTTCCCTGAGTTAGCACTGGGGCACTGACTTTGCATATAAACCCTATTTTTACCAAGTATCATACACTTTACATAACCAAATCTGACAACAGTCCATTTCAGTGGCTAGGGGCATAAACAGCATAAACAGCTGGCAATGGAATACACATCTAGACACGTAATCTCTAGTCTATGTTATCTTCACTCTGCTAAATATATGAAAAATGGTGTCAGAATGCTAAAGATCACCCTGAAATAAATCAGGCAAAGCATATTCTACCCATATGTAGCCCTGCTCAGTCACGGAACAGATCCTGGCAGTCACCATCACTGCATGGAAGTTGTGCATCTTGGGAGTGGAAAAGAAGGATCACATCTGTGTCCCAAGGGGCTGTGATCCCTTACCTATTGCTTCCTGGGACCTTGTGAGAAGGGGATCATTAAATTACAAGGAAAAGAAATAGGTGACAATCCTACTAGAGAAAGATCTCAGAAAAGCCATGGTGACATGAGGGTGACCTCATGGTGTTCTTGGACGCAAAGAGAAGAGAAGTAGCTGTCCTGCAATAGTGCTGCAAACCATGAAATAGCAGAAAGTAACTCACAGGCTAATTCCATTTTGGCAGTGAGGTTAAATATTTTGCTGTGTGTAAGTGCTTGTCAATTTTTTAACTAAATTTTGGATTAGAAAGAAAAACATGCTATCAGAACCTGCATCTTTAAGGACTGAAACCCCGGGGGAGGAGAAGGCTGGAAAGCCTTGTTGTTATGCACTGCCAGTTGGAACCAGACCCAGATTAAAGCAGATTTCTCACAAGAATGTGAAGCATTGAGTGATGGCTGAATACCACATGTATCGCACCTTCACCACCAGATCCTTGCTTCTGTCAGTACCTCCACGGGCTACCACGCTGCAATCCCCACTGCACCCAGCGCCATTAGAAACCGAAAAATCACTCTAACGCACCAGACAAGTCACTCATCTGCACACACCACGTGGTTATGCAAAGGCCCTCTCTCCCTTCCAATTTCAACACTTCATCTTTCATACTGAAAACAGAGTCCAAGCCCTAACGTTCCTGTATGTACAACACCTACTTTTTTCTGCACTATCAAACCCGCCTGGCAGATCAATCACAAAAGACATATTCTATTCTTCAGCTCAGCACTCCCCTCTGATCACATGAACAGGTAGCACTCAGGCAGCAGATTTTTCAAAGCGCATCCAGCTGTGCACGACATAGCTGTGTTTTTATAAGGAGGATCAGATAAAACAGGAGAAAAAATAGGCACAGAATATTCTTAGTTGGAAGGGGCTTACAAGGATCATCAAGTCCAACTCTTTAGTAAATGGCCCATACAGGGATTGAACCCACAAACCTCAGTGATATTAGCACCATGCTCTAATCAATTGAGCTAATCTCAGGGTCACGTAAAAAAAAAAACACAAGCAAACTAGCAAGGGGATGTGCTCACTCATATCAGCAAAAGCTGAGGATAAGGTGCTAACAGAACCTAACAGGAAACACTTTGGGTGACATGAAGTCCATTTCCAACACACAGGAGGACAACACAGCTTCTGCTACCAGTCCTTTGTCTGATGCAGTTATCCACAGTGATGAGCCAGCAGCTTAAGGGAGAAGTGACAATTCTTTCAAATACCAGATTTATAATATCTGCATCTGTGGCTTTGCTCTAATGAAAACCTTCATGGCTGTGGTAGGCAGAGCATGCTGCTTGCACCATGCACAGGTGTGCTGTGAAAAATGGAGTCACCCTCACCCGAAAAGTACCGTACCCCAGGAGATCAGGCAGACAGCTGTTTCCAAAATTGATATATTGGTCTTGGAAAGATAGCAAATTATATGAGACTAGGGCACATACCCATCCTAAGGGAGTTGGTTGACTTTGATTGACTTAAGTGACATGAATCAAACAGTATTTGAGAACTATGCATTAACTACCTGCATTCAAAACTGTAGATAATTAAAAAATAGCCAGAATCCTCCCAGATGCAAAGAAACCAAGCTACAACTTTAACTTCCCATATAATAGCACATGAAGCATGTCTGCAAGCCAGAAAACAAGAAAATAGTTAATGCTTTCTGCATTATTGCAGCACCCAGTTAACCAGTGGAACCCTCTGCCACAAGACATTATCTTTCAAAGGCTTGGCTGTCATTGGATGAAAGATTTTTAAATGGAAACTAATTGTTGGGGCTACAAAGACCCAACTGGTTTGTTCATCTTTTGTCTCCTCAAAGGCCTTTATTAACTGGGTCTTGCTGCAAATGGGAAGCTGCAACAAGTGAACCTCCAGTTTCAGTCACCACAGCAGTTGCATTTATGAGTTCGTGCTACTCTACATTGAAAGAGTATCTTTGGAAAAAAAAGCCAAAATGCATAAAAAAAAGGTATCTTGGAATAAGATCTCAATGCAAACATCTTAGCCTCTTTTTAGCTAATTCAACAGTTACCTATAGCATATAGGAGTACTTCTAACCACATGGTTATTTTCATAATTGCAAAGGTTGGAAGTTTAATTAGACAATCAGAAGGAAGCCCTCAAGCCAGCCCATTTTCTTAAACAGCTTTACCTAGGCAATGGGAGCAGCATTGTGTAATGCGGCGATTTACTCTGAATAGCATAATGCTTCCTTATCTTTTTTGCCCGATTAATTTCCTGACTGAAGTAGCACATAAAACCAAGCTGGTTAGACAACATGTGTCAGGAGCCACGTGTCCTGTTCAAATTGAAACGGGGAGACAGAACTGAGAGAGCCCAGGTCTCTTCCCCTTTCCTTGCACATCTGTTCCAGGTACACTGCTCTTCCACCGTGACACCATCAAGACCATCACCAGACCAGAGGTCCAGCAATCACTGACTATGTGTGACTTTTTACTTTTTTTTTTTTTTTCCCCGAGGGGGGTGTGTTAAAAGTTTATGGTCCTCAGGGACATGGACCGTGGCTCAAAAACACAAATGAAGGGGAACTGGGTTTTGTGATGCAACTCCACAAAGCCTTGATGGCCTCACAAGAACCACTGGGGGAAGCAGGAGACCCTTGCGGCAGACCCTGGGCTGCCTCCCTTCACCACTTGGTTCTCAGCTTTAGTTGCCTCTCTCCCTAAACACACCTGCATGCAGGTACACGCTCACCCCTTTTCAGGAATTTCACTATTGTTTTCAAGATAGAAAAGAGAAAAAAAAGCGATCCTGAACTCTGCCAGGGCCTCCCGAGCAGAGCAAGGAGGGATGAGGGCTGCACTGCTGAGGAGGAGCGGCGTGTCCCAAGTGACACAATCCCCCTGGCCCAGCACCACGGCCCGGGGAGAGCGAGCGGGTCCGGCCCGAAGGCTCCGGACCGCTCCCGGTCCGGGCCCGAAGGCTCCGGACCG
>VXAX01002641.1:338481-365441 GCA_013399835.1 Leptocoma aspasia
TCCGCAGGCTTCTGCTCCTCTCCTGCCTGACCCCGCACAGGAACGCAGCCTCCCTTGCAGAGGGGTGCTTTCCTCCTGAGCAGCGAGCGATCGTCCCCCCTCTTCCCCTCTCACACCAGCTCGGGGGCAAGGCTCACTCTCAACCCTCGTTACCTGTTCTGCTCCCTCTGGAGTCGTCCCCCGCCCCCCATTTCCCAGGGAATTTCCAGCAACAGTGGTTAACCTCAACGTTTAAAATCCCTGGTGGCAGAGCCTGACGCAGTGCGCAGAAGTTTGCCCCACCTCAGCCCTGTGCGCCATCCCTGACTCCTTGTACCCATGAGGGTCTCTGTCCCAGACGGTCCCAGCAAAAGCAGCTTCAGGGCTGAATTCAGTAGGGTTTCACATCTTTTTCTTTTGCGGAGGTGATACTACATTGCCAGCTACGCTTTTTTACCATATGCAACACCAACACACTGGCAGTTAACAAGCTACAACACAGAACCACTTGGCAACGCAGAGAAAATGGGCAGAAAATCCCCAAGCAAGAGGGAAGGGAAAAAAAAAAATGCAATGAATTGACGGCATTAAGCATGCAAGAGAGAACTGTAAAGGAGAGGCTGCCAGGGAGCAAAGGTGCCCTCCCAGACTTGTACACAGCACCAAGTGAGGAACCTCAGCAGGAGAAGCAGCCACTGCTTAACCATCAGAGAGATTAAACTTTCTGGAGAGCAACAGAGGTGAGAAACCAAACTGATCTTAGTGTCAGTTCCCCTCTTGAAGTCAACTGATGTGGTAATCTGCCATAGCTTGGGGTCCAGGAGCACACGAGATGCCACCCAGTCCCACAGGACCTCTGAATTTCACTGTCCCATATGCTAGAGTACAAGCAGTACTTATTTGTAAAAATTGTGGTGTGACTGTACCAAAAACATCTGTGCTGGGCAACAATGCCCTGGAAGGCAGGGGCTCAGGAGTCTGGCTCCACGTTGGAAAGCATGTTGGGCCAATGAAGATGAGCTCAGGCAGTGGCGGATTCAAGGTGGGGGAATGGAGTTTTGCTCCTGCTGCAGGAATGAAGTTTGGAGCTGTCTTCACTTGTAACACCACATAATTCTAGGTGGCTGCAGATTTATTACTGTATTTTCCCAAATTTGGAAGGCTTCCACTTTTGACCACATAAAAGAAACATTTTCCTTTTCTCAGTATGACCTCCATTTTCTATTCTGAGACAAAATCCATTATAGCAATGCCTGGAAAATCTACACATCTAATCATTTTCCCTGAGAATTCCTCGGAATTTTGAGATGGACTTAGCTTTTCCACCCCCCAGCAAAAGAAACTGCTTGTGAGATTCTCAATTTTTAAAAGATAATGATGGCTGTGTTCACTGCAGGATTTTTCCTGCTACCAGTTTGATTTGCAGTCACAGCTGAAGGCCTATGCCATGAATTATTTGCCAATTAAGCAGTGCTTGCATGGAGGCTGTGTATTTTACACCTTGACAGCTATTACATGCAGAAGGTAACTGGAGCTTTGACTTAAATGCAAATTATCAAACACTGAACAGTCTGAAGCAGAGACCCAAGCTGACTTGGACAGAAGACACAACAGAGATAAATTTGCTGCTGACGTTTTTTCTTGGGTGGGAGTATGAATGGTAAAGACAAAATCAAAATGTCCATATCTTACTTGCTCTTTAACAGCAGACTTTTTAATCCTTCCTGAAGACACCCAGAAAAATTATTTATGTTGTGGAACAAGTATTGGAAAAGATAGCTGCCCTCTGTTACAACTGATATGATTAATATCCTTGCATAATCTTTTTTCTTAGGGAGAAGAGACAGTGATCTCACTACTCCAATCACATTGCATTATTATGTACCTTGGAAACAGAAAAGCAGGTATTTAAAAAAAAGTGAAAATGAGATTTCATTACTTATTACAGATATGTACCTGAAATTCAGTTCAGGATCCTCAGAGTATCCCGTGGGTACTGTCCAAAGCACATTTAGGACCCAAGATGTTCTTCTCCACCCCAGCAGAGACAGAGCAGTTGGACTATTTGTTTTGCTGCAGTTAAACCCTTTAACAAGCATGATGTCACTGCACTCAGCCAAGCGCTGGGAAATGTTTCATTTTTCACTTGTTTCCAAAAGTGAGGTAGAAAAGGTCTCTAAGCCATTTAGTAGATTCCCTTTGCTTGTTTCATTTACTTCAGATATAATATATGCAGATTTAGTTATTTCATCAGCGACATAAAGCCTATTATCTATTGGATTTCAAGTCTGAGGTAACTCCCAGCAACCAAATACATGATTTAATAATGATTCTGTCATCAAGTGAAATCTTTCCCTGAGATAGATACTGAAAGCAGCCTGCCCACATAGCACGATATTTATTTTTCCTCAGAGGCTTTTCAGCAGGGTCAGACCTGAAAATGGTTAATCACGTTCCTTTTATTTTACCTAAGGTTTTGAGCAAGATTGATTATAGCAGAGGACTCTGTCCAGCTTCCTATTTTGTTTGTGTTCTTGTCTGTGCAGGATCACGGAACAGTGTTTCTGTAATCCCCACCTAGAGAAAAACATGAAAATATCAGCTTTTCCCAAAATGAGTAGCAGGAGTTGTTGACCAGATGATAAAGATTTTAATATTCATAAAACCAGAATGTCAAAGAAGAACATCTTGTATGAGAATTAATGTTTCCAAGTCATAATCATCATTCTCCAAATGCATGCAATGCTGCTAGAAAAAGTCTTGCTCTCTCTCCTTCTGACATGTGGAAGTTTAGGCAACCACCAAAGACTGGGAATTACCTGCTAAAATTGTTCACCTGCTCCTTTTTTTTCTTGTCTACGTTAGCCAGCAAGCCAAACCAGTTTTGATTTCCATATCTTTTATTTGTACATTGTTCAATGAGACATGGGCCGATTCCACATTAAAAATAAATATACTTTGTCACCGTTATAAACTGCACTGGCCAAAACCATAACATGCTGCTGATTAAGGCTATGCAAATAGAGCATCCCCTAAAGCAAGAAGAATGGGCACCTCTGCTCATGGGAACACAGGGAGCAGCCAAAGTTTGACAACTCAGCAGCTCTGATGACCCTGCAGAGGATTATCAACTCTTCACTTTGCAGTGGAAAGACCTGAACCTCCACAGCCTGCAAGGGAGGGGAAAAAAGCATTTCACACATCCAGGTGATGCATCTAGACATGGTTTTCCACACTGTGGGGAGAGGAAAGGAAAGAATGACAGGGAAATTTATCAATTTGTACATTAACATTCTATAAGGAGAGGTGACAGAGGACGGATCCAAGCTGTTCTTGGTGCCAAGCAATAGGACAAGGGGCAGTGGGTGGAAACTGATGCACAGGAAGTTCCACCTGAATAAAAGGAAGAACTTCTTTACTGAGCACTGGAGCAGATTGTCCAGAGAGGCTTTGGAGTTCCCCTCACCGGAGATATTTCAGAACTGCCTGGACCCAGTCCTGTGCCTTGTGCTCTGGGGTGGTCCAGGTGACCCACTGAGCTCCCTTCCAATGTCTCCCATTCTGTGAAGCCTCAGTTCCCCAACACTACAATATAAATACTTCACCCCTGACCTGCTCTCTAAGGGCTAGAGAGAGCTCTCTCTTGGCTCCCCTCATCTGCAGTTCTCACAGAAGAATATTGCATGACAAAGATGAAAACATTACATCCTATGCCACTGTGCTCTGCATCTGCCCCTCTTGCTCTGATTTTCATACCATACGCAGAGGGCTTGTGGTGTATGTGCTCAATTAGAAGAGCAGAAATCAGAGTTCAGTTTCCACTGTTTATAACTAAAAGCTGCACTAATTTAAGTTGATATTATTTTTTAAACTCTGGCAAGAGGTTTTGTACAGATTCGTATTTCTATTTAGGCTAAGCTTTTTCAGATGCAGTTCAAGCTTGGGATAAAAACTTGAAATAAACCCTATTTACACTGTGGTAGATTGCATTTGCAGATTTCACATCTGAATCCATTTGATTCATATTGAATCTATTTAATCTGCATTTTTAGTATGCATTCCCTTCTTTCTATGTGTCTAAGTGTTAAGCTTTGTCCTATTCATACAAAGAATTTCACATATTCATGCTAAAACAAGAAATGCAGGTTGAGGATTTACAACTCTTTCCCAAAGTCTGCCATAAAACAAATAGTTAAAATCATCACCAAATACGTTGATATTGAAATTACTAGCTTTTTCAACAACACCTTTCAAAATACTTTACAGTCCTTACAAAAACTGTGTGTAAAATCTGGGGGAGAAAAAAAGAAACCAAGATACAAAATATTTGTTTTAATTTAGTCACAAGCTGTGCTTTCCACTTTAACTCAATTTCTTTGGTCTGGTTATACCTCCCTTGCATTCCTTTGCTTAGGTGCTGGCCACCTGCACCACACGTTCTCCAAAGGCCTCCTGTTCATATTATTGTGATTTGGATTTTAATTTTTGTCCCCGTACTTGCTCTCTTGCTTTATCATTTTTTCTAGGGCCAGCTTTGCTCCTCCAAGGCAAATTAACCTTACTTACTTCCTGCACTTTCATTGCTTTTCCATTAGTTTTTGATACTTCTTCAACTTTGCCTCCATGCATTTCTTTCCATGCCATTGCATCATTTTTTTCCCCTCAAAAAAAGCAAGCAAAGATGCAGTATGGTTTCATCATCTTGCAACACTCTCCTACACTCTGCCGGTCTAAAAGGTAGAAGTTTGAGGCTTGGCGCATCTTTCCTAGGGAAACAAGAGTTTCAGTCTTCCCATCCTCAGCCTTGAGCAGTCATCAACACCTGCACAACAGCAGATCTGTGTTTTCTTCTGAAAGCCTTGTCCTCCCACAGTCCCCTTGACACTAGACCTCTTTAACAACTTCCAATTCATTATCCCCTTCTTTCTACCCTGCCTCTCCACAGTTTCTAAGCAGCATTGCTTGGGCCTTCAGTGCCTCTTCTCATGTGCCACAGGGTGATGGCACAACAGGCACACCCAGCCCTACCAAGGCAGCTTCTCCAGCAGCTTCTGCCTGGTTCAGCAGAGAAGTGTCAGCCTCTGGCTGGCTTGTCTTTGTGTATAAAGAACCTTAGCATGGGTAGAAATACCCTTTTAGCCTTCTCTGAAGTGATTCTTGCAAACTCACATGTTCAGTCATCCCTTCTGTCTGATCCACTGGCCTTTAGCTAGTCCTTAACTTCATCATTCTAAGTCCTCCTATTCACACAAAGTAGTGCTTGCAGGTTCTTCCCAAGGAATCTGACATACAGCCTCCCTGAGCCTCTGCACAAGCACAGCCTGTCAGTCAAATAAACATGTGCCATTGTGTGTGTCACTGCTTTATGCAGCTTTGATCCACTGGTGTTCTAGAGGATTCTGCTGCAAAGATAAATTGATCATTAGCCACATTTTGTTCATAAGCTCTTTGGGGAGGCACCATATTTTGTTGTCTGCCTGTGTAATGCCTGGAGCATTAAGGTCCCTTCACACCACAGCAATGTCGATAATATATACTCCCAACTGTGCTAGGTGCTATACATAAATAGTGACACCTCATAGATTGGCACTACCATTTTTTTCTTTGTTGTCTGCTAGTCTAGGTAACAGATGATCACAAGACAGAATAATAAGTGACCCTGCATTACATAGTTTCATGTCCCAAACACAGTTAAAATCAAGTAGAAAGGACAAGAACTACTAAAGGAGGTAATCTGAATCACAATAGAAACTACAGTCATGATACCAGCAAATTAATAGAGTAATTTGAAATATTTCCCAATAAAACAAAGAATTAGTTAACCTATAGACTCTAGGCATCAAGATACGGTAGGACACCCAAGATACAGAGTCAAAATAAGTGCTTCTCCTTAGGGCATATAGGAGCAACAGTAGCAGTCATGCAATATAAAAAAATTCGACCTTCAGTTTAGTGTCGCTGGGAGATCAATCATCAGGGTTGGAGTATCTACTCCTACCTAGTTTCTCTTCTTGGGCCTCTCCACAATGGACTATGAAAATAATGCAGATACATCTCTTTGCCTTATTACAGAATAGTGGTTTGGCTGCTTTGGGTTTTGCTGTGGAATAAACATCAATGAAGTGGGCAACCAGAGGTGCCATCCAAGCAGCACACATGTATCGTCGTGGTCCACACACAGAAGAAAGGACTCTTGACAATAATTTCAGAAGGCTAAAATGATTTATTAAAATGACTCCATAATTCTAATATATTTCTGTATCTGCTCAGCAGAGAGCATTCCATGCTCCTGCTGCTGCTTCGTCCAGGGAAATGTGTCCGAAAGTTTACAATATCAAAAAAATAAAGTAATTTCAGCTTCAGTCTCCTCATAGGTAGGAAGAAGTCAACCAATTCTATGTTCTTAAAGAACAGACACAGATATTTTGTTTACAGAAAGCTTATACAGAGTAAAAGACAGCAAAAAGATGTTCTCCCATGAGAAAATGATCAGAAGGCTTACACACAGAGAAACTTATAATATGTTCATAGCAACACACATGGGTACCCACAAATTAATGCTACCTTCTTAGCCATAGCATAATGTTTAGGGGTCAAACACAATCAAACCTCAGCCCTCTGACAGGTTCCTCTAACACAGCCCATGCAGACCAGGCTGCAGAGAGGCTCAGAGCTGTGTTCACTGCTGCACACACAGCCTGAGAGAGACCAGCAGCACTCCCAGCGTGCCCAGCATCACCTGCTGGAGGGACTGGCCAGCCGTGCCTGAAGCACAGCCAAGTGGCATGTACTCACTGTTCCCAAGCTCCTCCCTAGCATGAGATCAACTTTTTAGTCTTACCCACTGAATAGATGTTTGCCAGAGGTTAAAATAAACATTTGCTGTGGTTTCTGCTAGCATCAGATCAGGAGAATTGTCAGGGGCTACTGGCAAGTGTGGAAGCCCCTCTGCAGGGCTACCTTTCTTCCCATCTAATCCTCATTTCAGGATACTCTTCTTAAGGCCCTTCATATTTTTGAGCTGCTGCTATTCTTCCGTGGTGTCTCTCACCCAAAAGCATTACACTGCAGATACCAAAAAACCCCTCAATTCCATAGTTCCTGTACTTTGGGGCAGAGGTTGAAAGCAAAACTCTCCTAGGTACCTAGCCTTTCTTAGCTGGCTGCATGACACCTCCCAAGCTGTGCAGCAGACACAGGCCTGGGATTAACTGTGTCACCAGAGCTACCACAGGTTTATTACACCAGCCCCCCCCCACCCTCACCTGGGAAGCAGGTACATGACAGGTGTCACACACTAGCAAACCCAGCTGCCATCTCCAGCAGCCTGAGCTATAGGGTGTGACAGCACACCTCTGCCATTGTCAGCACTGAGGGAGCATCCCCATGAGAAAGGCACCTGAGAAAATGCAATTCTCTATCTGATGTCCTGATCACAGAAACAAAGCTTTCCTTCTTCTTCACACCACACTGGCCTTTCACTGTATGAGGGGGAAAAAAAATCTTATCTGAATTGAAGCAAATGCCAATTCCAGGATGCTGCTTTCCTCAAAATACCCTCGTAACACACCTCTTTTAGGCAGGCAAAGATGTTTCACAAACATACAGAGGTCTTCTTCTAAACATATTACATCATTAAAGAGGAATTACTCCAGCAGAGGGAAAACCAGTGTAAAACAAGCACAAGTGGGATAAGAATCACACCCTTCATTTTATTCTATGTAGCTTTTTCCCCCCTTTACATAAGCTTCAACACTCTAAGTTCAAGGCAAATGCTTGCAATATTTCTACATTATCCTCAGTAATGTGACAAGAGCAATTACAGAGTCCAGGGAAGCTAAGTAACACTGCTAAAACAGTGGGTGGTCTAAAGGCTTGAATAGCTCCTGTGCACTAACACTGCAGTGGAGTCCCCCAGACCCCCACTTTGTACCCTAGGCAATTCAACCATGCTCTGCAACACTGGCCTTTTTGTCCAGGACATTCTGGCACCAGCATTGCTTAGCTGACTTAAGACATGCCCAAGTTCTTTCAGGTGGTCTGCAAAGTTAAGTCACCCTTAAAAAGTTTGTCCTTGGTACCCACCACACCTCCTTCATTCTCCATTTCTGTTGAAAGCTCTATGCAGAAGCATGCTGAACATTTTACAAGGAAAATCTGCTCAGAGACAGCTCTTCCAGGTGCACAGGCCTTTGCTGAGTACAGCATTATTTGGGGTATTCTCTAAAAAAATTAAAATCTACTTTTACAGTAAAAGAGCCATTTGCCATGTGCAATGTGCTGAAATACTTTGCCACAGCAAAGTCTGGTCTAAACATGTTGTTGGCCAATAAAAGGGGGGAAACATGCTGCCAGTAAACATTTGCGTGGTATGTCTTTGAAGGCTTCAAGGCAGACTAAGTGGAATAATTGTGAAGATGTATTATTTATAATACAACAAATCTTCCCCACAAGATATAGGTCTCCATTAACCTAGTACCCAACTGCTTTTAAGTGCATTTTTTTAATGTGTTTACCCTGCTAAGGGAGTTATGTTTTATTATCTCCATTTTGCATTTGGGGAATTGAGGTACTGGGAGATTAATAGATTTGCTCGAGGTTACATAGCAAATCTCCAGCAAAGCACAAATGCAGACCAAGTGTCCCAGATTGTTCTTCTCCACTGGATGTATCCATCGATATGCCAGGACACATTAAAACATCAAAGGTCTCTTGTGAGGTGACTTTTTCCTTTGTAATAAAAAAGACCGATGTCATGCAAGCAAGCAACATTGTATTGGAGTCAACAGAAGTTCATCTATTTACAGAAAAACTGAAGCAAGGTCTGGAGCTGTTGTTGGAATATTCTCATTTTTCTAGCTATCCACTGCACTCAACTCATATTCATACATTCCTTTTCACTGATGAAACCTGCTGCATCTGAAAAACTACCTATTCACTCATCAAGATTCACTGACAGCCTTTACATTTCACATACTACCATTTAAAGTCAGATGCTGCTTCATGTCTCCCTCAAGCCAAGTGGAGCTGTAAAGGGGTTCAGATTTTTAAAATCTGCTCACACAGTGAAGATGCTGAATGTGGATATGGGACCCTTGCTGTGGTACAATGGTGTTATGGATTGTTTGGTTTGATTTTCATCTTGACTTGTGGGAAGAAGTGGTGGAAGACAAAATCTTAATCTTTTACAGTACCTTACACCAGCAAGCCTTTGGGGGAATGGTCTTATGGGATTCAGTAGAAGACCACCTTTCTCCCTACATCATCTTCATCAGCTCTCCACTAAGGCAACCTCCCTGAAAGTGAAACCAGTGCTGCTCTCCAGCCATGGCAGAGTTTGTGGAACTGGGAATCTTACAGAGTAAATCACAGAGTGTTCTGACTTGGATCCTGCACCTTCCTCTCTCCTCCTCCCCAAACACCAGCTTAGTACCCTCTCCCAATCCTCCTTGGGAGGAAAAGACCCCAATGAGTGCAACTACAATATTGTATCTTTCAAGCAGATGATATTTCCACTAATTTTGAAGCTCCTGTTTAAATATGTCTAAATAGAATTTGAATGAATAATAGGGCTGATAACATTGCAAGCAGAATATTTTGTGCCACGTATACCCTTGTCAGCACACAGATGTCATACAGCATCCTGGTCCCACCATAAAAATGTAAAAGAACCAAGGGCTTTGCCTAAAATATCTTGGCTAGGGAAGGCAGTTATAAGAGCTTAATCACTTCTAAGACTAAAAAAATCCCTTTGGTGCAGTAAAGTGAGTTGCACAAAAGGAGTTCTACAGAGAACATGTGAGACTGATGACCTGTTTCTCATCAGCATGGAGAGTGGGCCCACTTTAGCTCACAAAGTACCAGCAGCAGAACCCAGTAAGTTTTCTCCACAAGATATCACATCTAAGTCAGCCTCATGACTGGAGCAAATGAGATTTAGTCCTCACTGCAAAGCTGCCACCAAAAAGCCTGCAAGCTAGTTTCATTTAGCAAATGGGCAGTACCTTCTCACAGCAGGGACACATTTTATTTTCCATTTAGGATCAGGGACACACACAGGTAAACAGCAGTAATGCACCTCCAGGCTGCTCCATGCCTCAGCTCACTTTAAATAAAGCTACCCCAGGGAGGGGAGGTGGTTTTGAGGTGAAATACAAAATTGAGGAACTGGGATATCTTTATCCTTCTTCACGAAGGTAAGCGCGACATGCAGAACATGATACTCCGCCTCCAGAGCAGTCTGGGCTGCTCAAGACACATTTGACATCCCCCGACAAAGATTTAAAGATTACTCAGTATCAAATGTTCACCAGCTAAACAATGAATTTTCCCAGTGCCTCTCCTGCTAATGATGAGCGAATAAAGAATCCCCTAGGGAATTTCCCTTCATCTGCTCACGAGTGCCACTTCGCTAGTCACATTTATCTGACAAATCTTACAGATGGCTTGGCACGAGCTTGCAACAAGCACACCATCTTTGGAGCTGGGATTGGCCGCCCGAGCCACGCGACGCTTTCTGTGGCAAACTGGGCAAGCCCACAGCAGAGCCCCATACCAGCTACTGGAGGAATATCCTGAGGAAATTTACAGCTTCACCCAGCACTCTTTCAGCAGAAGACACTGATGATGACATTTTCGACACTGCAGCCACCCCGTGAGGAGTGGAGTCTCTGGGCACAGAAGAATTTGTTCTCTGACCCAGACAGAAAGATATCCTGGAAAATGACTCCCATTGAGCCCTTTTCCTGCTGTTTTTGCGCTGAATGCCTTTCTGTTAAAGATGAATTTTCCCCATTAAAATAACGGGGAAGAGAATATAAAGACCCATCTGCAGACCACATTTTCAGAGAGGTTTTTGTTTGTTTTCCAACATTGTCTGTGAAACATTGGTTGAGTCTTTCGAGCTCTTTCCAGATGTGTACTCTCCTCGTGCTATGTACCCAACTCTAATTCTAGTTGGAAAGCTGTTTGACTCAGGCAGATGAATAGCAGGATTTTAAAACAGATACAAATAGTAAAACTAGGGCTTTGTACAATCCCATAGGTACTATAGATGGGACCGTCCAAACACAGATCCTTCTAATCCACCAAGAAAATGCCCTTAAGACCTGTTCAGAGTCAGACTTAAACCCATAAAATCCAGGAAATTCAGAGATAAGCCTGGATATCTGGACTGATATTCTGTCCTCAGTTCACCTTACTGGGTAAATGTTAATGAATGCATTTGTTTATTCCCTACAGTTCTATGCAGGGAATATCAACAATCTGATATTATGGGAGGAGGTGAAATTTTTTCTTCCGTATGTGTGTGTAGGAGTTGCTCAATATAATTTATTCTCTTTCACAATAAAACTATATAGCTCCTCAATTCTTTCAGAACTACACAGGGTCTGTCTTGCAAGGTTTTGGAGAAGAAGCCTCAAAGGAAAATCAGTTATTACAGAAAACAGGACTGATTTTCAGTACTCCACAATCTTGCCTTTCCATTCACACTAAACAGGAATTCCAACATAAAACATCATCCAGATGTATTTCACAGAGGCTCTGAACCCAGACAACATGGGACCAAGATTACCAATCACAAATGGAGGAGAACTGGAGGACACAACATCTCTAAGAGCACTGACCCAACATGTGCCTGCTGCAACAACCTGCAGGGCAGAGCTGTCACATCAAGTACAAACAGAAGAATGGCCATACCAGTCCATCTAGCCCATCATCAAGTCTCCTATAGCTGGCTCTTGGAGCAAGCCAGAAAGCAGCAGAAGCAAGGGAACCACTTATGCTATTTCCCTCACATTTCTGCTAGCCTCCAGCTATTTTCAGATCAAGGTATTTCCTAAGCCAGATGTGGTTTCTAGCTACTTAGTAATCCTCCATGCATTTCTTTACACAAACTTGTCCAGTCATCCTTTGAACTCTAATAAGCTTTTAGCCTCCACAACCACCTTTGGCAGTGAATTCCTTGTGTCCACTACCAGTTGCCTGGAGAACATCTCTTTTTGTTTGCTTTGAGCCTGGCTGCTTCTAGTTTCATTTAATGACTTTTATTGGTACACTGCCACAGAACAAACAATCCCTGCCCACCTTCTGACTTGAAGGATTCACTCCTACCCCACCAACATCTCATCTTCAAGCTGACGAGTTTCAGCCTAATCAAATTTTCCTCACACGGAAGGTTGTGGCAAATACAACTGAAGTATAAGCCAACTATTTTTCTTTGCTTCTGAGCTCCCAAAACAGCCTTTTACTTCACACTCAGGAAACACTGTCTTTCCCATGTTAGAGGGAAGTAGGTGACAGGTTTGTCATTACTTTCATAGGTAATCTGCAAAGTGGCAGAGAAATAGACCAAAATCTGCAGGGCCTATTCTGACCCTGGGGAATACGGTGCATTGAGCCTTAGTCCCAGTGACTTCACCAGGTACTGGATAAAGTTCACTTAACGATTTTTTTAAAATTGTATGTGGCAGTCACTTCATCAGTGATGAGTACCATGACCAATACATAATTCAGGTCCTGCTACAGTTGCCATGTGTTTGGGCTCTGAGCAACTCAAGTCCCAAAGTCCTGATATTCTCAATCCAGAAACTGCAACTGTGAATTCAGCTTCCAGCAGAAACATTGAATGAAACCCATGGTCACATTACCTACCAAAAGAGCATTGTACATCTTCACTATCATCAGCTGTTCTTCTCTTCCAGTCCCCAAAAGAAACAAAATATGAGAGAGTTTAGCCCAAGAAAAGATTTCTGCAGGATAAGAAGGCAGATGTGGCAGAGACTTTATGAAGTCTGCTAAAAGGTTTTGCTATTGCCAGTTAATTTGATGTAAAAGATTTGCAGATACTATTGTGATGGGCAGGCCTACAAGCCCTTAAGATAAAAATCCCATTTATAACAAAATTCATCCCTGGTAAAAATGGCACTATTCCATTGAAATCAATAAGGTTGCACCTGTGAATGCCAGCTGTGAATTGAGTCCATGGTTCTGAAATGATGTAAAGTGCTTCAGGAGGAAAGATGCTATATTTAGGTGCCATATTATTGCTATGTAGACATTTTCATAACCCCTAATTATGGGGCTTTTTTTGCAAGCTCTGTAGTATTAACTGGATTGGATAAATATATAATTAGAGAGTGTTTCAACATGCACACTCTTGATGCTAGAAGCGTTATCAGCTCTTTCTTTTCTTCATGATCTGTTTTGCTTTTCTTTTAAAGCTGTTTCTATCAATTATGGCAAGATTTACTCAGAGCCCCAATAAAGGGTCACTGCTGACATCCCAGCAGAATAGAAGAGAGCTACATTTATGTTCCAGAAAGATACCTCTGAGTTGTCATTGTATGACAACATCGCCAGAAGCTAAGACCATCAGAAAAAAAAAATCCAAACAACAACAGAACAACAGCAACAAAGAACTGTTCAGAAGTTCCCTGACCCCAAATTGTTTATAGGCTAAGCATTTCTATTCCAACAGCTTCAACAGAAGGTCTGCTGCCCAAATATATGCTGGATCTCCCTCCACTCTTTTGCCAGTAGACAGAAAGGAAGGACCCAAGGAGGTTCTTCACATTCTGCACACTGCCAGGGATGCACAAACAGCTTCAAAGATCTATAGATAGGATGCAGAAACAGCCCCGTCTAAAAAAGCCACCACCCTAACAAATTAGTAACTTGCCCAACTGGAAAAAGGTAAGCTACCTTTTTTACAGCATCTGCTTTGTCAAATTAAAAGATACCATTAACAATTAAAATCCAACTAGTCCCACAGGAGTAAAAAACCAAAACCAACAAAAAAGTAGCACCTGCATTTTCCTTTCTAGGTGCTGAAGAAACCTGCATTACCATTTATTGCAAACCAAAAAAGTCCTAAACAAATATGCTTCTGGGTTTTCTGATCAGGTATGGCCAATAAAGTGTCAGATTCTTTTAGATGTGTTTATGAAAATTTTCCTCTTGCACCAGCTTATATCCAGTGAGAATTTGAAAAGCTAAATTACAAGTATAAACACTTCAAAACAGATGTTAATAATAGAAAGAATTAAGAACATTGCTAGAGTGACACAACACGGATGCTGTATTATTAAACAAATGGCTCACAATGGTGTTATGACATGAGTCATAATGCCTGATGCCGTGAACATACTGCAGAAAAGAACAAGAGCTATCACCAGCTACAGAAATGCACAGAGCACCAGGAGCCTGACTGCTGGCTGATCTAAAGCAAGGAGTTTGTCTACAAGCCAACAGGATAAACTCACACCTGGTGCAAATGGGTGCAACTGAACAGAAGCTCATGGAGTAATAGCAGCTTCAGCTAAGGCTCTGATATTGCATCAAAAGTACTACAGGCTTTGCTCTGTACAGTCTTGCAGTCTGCTTTTGACTGTAATTGACTGGGGAATTCCGATTTGGTAGGATTTTGAACCTGCTTTCCACAGGTGTGAATAACTGAATCTGGCCCTACATTAACATCAACAGATTTTTAAACCCAGCAAATCACAGAGCACATCTGAATTGTTTTAACATTCAATATCACCTGAAGAAAGTCTACCAGAGGCAGCAAACTGGTGGCCATCAGCACAAGGATTGGTTTGCCTTTCCTTTTGTTGCTTTATCTGCTAAGTATGGATTGCAACTGGTGATGCCGAAGAAAAAGATTACTCTAAGAGCTGGCACATCCACAAGCTTAACAGACAAAGGATGGAATCAAATCCTGGAGTGCACTTACAGCATGTGCTCCCCATAATTAAAAGTCTATTTGCGACATGCAAAGTAGAAAAAGCTTTCATTTAGGGTAGAACTTAAACACAGCATTACTTTCCCTGCTTGATGCAGTAACCCCATTCAAGGGGATACAGTCTGGAAGCAATGTTCTCCAAGATGCACGTGTCTAAATTGTCAAAAGGAGGGGAGGCGAAAATGAGAACAAAGTAAGTGGAACCCACCCATAAAATGAAATATAGGGCTTGATTCATTGTCACGCACTGTTAACATAGTGATTCAACCACTGTGGTGCACAGCTAACAGAAACAGAGCTGGTTTAAATCCTGCATCTCTGTGCCTATCACGTACTTAATAAGAAACAATCAGCACAGAGACTTAGATGGGTTCCACTCCACCCAAGTGCCACACAAAAGCTCCCAGTATAGGAAGCATGGCCAACTACAAGGCATGTGGTCAGGGCACTATGGAATTCTAGCCCTTTCTCAGCTTTTACACTGGGGACCCCTGGCAGCTGTCCTGAAGGCAGCCTCAAGGTTGCTCCAAACTGTGCTAAAGACCAAACCAGTTTCTGAGCAATTTCAAAACATGAGTTGAGCAAAAGTGGTTTGCTGCACTCTCTTGGATGTGGAGCAGACTGGAGCAGAGCCATGTCTGAGAACAGGCTGCCTCTCTTCACCATCACAAGGGCACCTACATACCACACGCTGAATGCAAGACCAAGGATGGGGCACACAAGAGACAAGAAATCTACTCAAAATAGTCAGTAGCTACACTGCATTACCTCCAATCTCTCATAAGGATCCCCCAAAATAAATTTTATTACAGGGGCATTAGCATGGCAGAAGACAATTTGCTTAGATAAAGCCTTTTGTTTCTTGTCTGTGTGTTTACAGGTGAATGGTGCTCACCCATGCAAACATGCCACCCTGATCAAGCCAAACATACACAATGCATATAAGACATAAATAAATACTTATGAGTCAATGATAACCACCTCATAAATTATATGGTCTTATGAAGTATCACTGCTAAAGATAATGCATACAATTGGATACAAAATACACATACACAACTCTCATTAAGACAGATAACATTGTTTGTTTCCTTTCACAAGAGCCCAAGGCCTTAATTTATAAGGTCCTGAATTATTTTTGATAACCTTGGAGTCCCAACAGCTGAGGATCAGTTCCAAAACCTGACCCAAAACCAGGCCGTACGAGACCAAATGAGATTACAGAGAATATTGTGAATAGGATATGGCACATGGGGGTCCAAAAGTCCAAGAGCCCAGTCTACTTCAGCTCACAGGAGGCAGATGCAGTATTATTTATAACTCTTTATTCTCAAATGAATACTGCCTTCAGCATCCAACTCTCCTACCTCGCTCCTGCTGCACTGCCCAGGACCAGCTCCCCCATCAGCGGGCGAGGAGCTCAGCTCCGGCTGCAGGAAGGCACAGCTGCTGCAGCTCTTCCACAGCTCCTCACAAACTCCTCTGCACAAACAGGCACAAGCCACTCCAGCCAACAAAGTGAAGAGGGGCAAGATCAGTCCAGCAGCCTCCACTTGGGCAAAACCCAAATGCCACTTTGGTACCACTTGACTGACACAGCCCAAACACAGCGTGTTTGTTTTGCTGACACATAGGTTTAAGTTTGCTCCCCAGCCACATCTTCTTTCCCCTTGGATACAATAGTCATCTTCATAGCACTTATTATAACATATTGCAGCAATAATGTGCAATTATCCTCAAAAACAAAGCAAAAGCTCAAGATAAAAATAACAGGCACTGAGCACACTTACCAGCTGGAGGAAGACAGTGAGGCAGCACGAGCTGCAGCCCTAAAATGGCTGTGCTGTAGCCTGATTTCAAAGGCCAGGCTGCAGGAGAGCACACAGAGAGGTGAACCCTGTCCAAAGGGAGGTCCAAAATGAGAAAGAGCAGTAGTATGCAAACTCTGTGGAGATGTCCTTGGGTAGAGCAGTGCCTCCCTTGGGGTCTGTGCACTGGCAGCTGGGTTCAATGATTGCATTTGGGCCAGGGCAGAACTCCAAATGTACAGCACCTGGGAGGCCTGATCTTTTCTGAGGAGAGGTCCATCAGGTGGTTATCAATCATAGCTCTCACCCTGGGTCTTCCTTAGTCTGACCTAGGGAAATCAAATCAGTTTCCTTCTTACCTTTATTCCCTGTTTTGCTGGATGTGCTTACTTTGACTTTCATAGGCTTATTGAATGGTTTGGTTTGGAAGGGACCTTAAGGATCATTTAGTTCCAGCCCCCCTGATATGGGTAGGGACATTTTCTCCTAAACCAGGTTGCTCAAAGTCCCATTAGCCTGGCCTTGAACACTTCCAGGGATGTAGCATCCACGTCATCAGTGGGCAGCTTGTTCCAGGGCCTCACCACCCTCACAATAAAGAATTTATGCCTTACAGCTAATCTAAGCCTATCCTCATTCAGTTTAAAGCCATCACTCCTTGGCTATCATTACACACCCTTGTAAAAAGTCCCCCTCCAGCTCTCTTGCAGGCCCTTTTAGGCACTGTAAACCTTCTCTTCTGCAGTCTGAACAGCCCCAGCACTCTCAGTCTACCTTCACAGGAGACGTGCTCCAGCCCTCTGATCATTTTTGTGACCCTCCTCAGGACCTTTCAACAAGTCCATGTCTTTCTTATGCTGGGGGCCCCAGAGCTGGATGCAGACTCCAGGTAGGGTCTAACCAGAGTGGAGTATAGGGGCAGAATAACTTCCCTCTGCCCACAACAGATACAGTAGAACCCTCTACTTCCAAGCTTTCACAACAAGGTAGCCTGAAAGCAAATTGGGGGGGGAGGGGGAGGATGACACTAAACCGTTTCAATGACCAAAAAGTCGGAGTCTATGAATTTAATAAAATATTAGTTTAAAATTCTTGATGGCAGATCACAAAGACAGTAAATCTGATCAAGTATAAAAAAGCTGTACACATATCTCAGGGCTCTGATGGCTTTGAGATCTCTCAGGTCGTACGGTGTGTCTGTGTAAAAGCTTGATGTCTCTGCTTTGTACAAGGAAGGCTGGTTAGAGCTGCACACATTCCAGGAGGGCCTCTGTTGAATAGAATTGGCCAAATCAGATTTAAAATGCAATATCTATGGTGAAGGCTGCAAGCTGCCTGCTCAGAGATTCCACTGATGTGAACCAGAAGTTCCTTGCATGTGGTCAAGCCCTAAATTTGATACTGGAATTTAAAAACAAATTAAGATTCCCATGTAATATTGACTGCTTTTTTTTTTTTTTTCCAGAGTAAAAGATTTTACAGCATGGAATGCTATATGCAGTGGTTACATGAGTCCAAGTAATTGTACCAATTATATAATTTGATATAATTGCACTAATTACATAAACACATAATAATGAAATATAAGTTATTCCAAGAGCTAAACTGGAAGAACATTAAAGAACCTAAATCTGCTCCCACTTATTCTAGTACAAATCAGAAACAATTCCCTTGAAATCAATGAAGTTACCCAAATAAAATTGGCCCCTGCTGTTACAAGCAGGCATGTAAATCCAGCTTTTAGTTCAAGGTTACTGACTGGGCAAGCAAATGAAAGCTACTGGGGCATTTTGTACTGATGCAGATTGCTAATTCCTGGCCAAATTCCAGTGTATGTAGGGAGATTCATGACAAAGTCAGATGTCTTCTACTCTTGTTCTGATCTGTCACCCAGCATGTGTGGGTTTTGCTAAAACTTTTAGCTGCTGATTCTATAGGAAAAATTACTTTTTTTAGAAATACTGAGAACTGAGAATGAGCTGGGCCCAATCAGGAATTCCAGAAAACCAGATTCAGGTGTGTCTTTACTCATATGGGTGCTAGCCTGAATTATGGCTGCAGACTTTAGGGGCGTTTACTGTAACCTGACATCAGCATTAACCGAAAACAGACTCTCCTCTTAGACAGAAATGTGTATTTCTGATCCATTTTGCAAAATGTTCTCCCACCCTTCCCAGTAGAAACCACTCCATACAAAAATTACCCTTATGAAGAATGTGTTCAGTGAGGGGTTTCCCTCTTCTCTGGTGGCAGGGCAAGTGCAGCAATTAATTTTCAGCTGGTGAGTTCATCTCTCACAAGTGACAAAGCAAAGAAGGTGAGAGCTGGCAATTTTGGAGCAGGTGTCTATTATGTGTGGAAAACATGATGTATGCAGAGTTAATCTGACAAGTGCTCTGTTGCATCACATCATGACAGTCACCCTGTTCACACCATCCCCATCAACAGCAGTGGGAGGTCCAGGACGGGGTTTTGCCTGTGTTGGAATATTTTAAAGGGTGAAGATTCTCCAGCTCCAGAGATTGATTCTGTTACACTATAGAAGACACTGATTTAGCATTTACAGAATCGAGTTCAAAGCCTATCACAGAGAGAGTCACCAAGGCACCTTTGGGTGGGCGGGGTATGATATGACCCAGCTGGTTTTTGAGGTAGAGTACCTAACCTGGCATAAAGCAATGAAACTGGATGCTCAATTTTATAAGGATGGGAATGACAGATGGGAAAACCCCAAAATTTTTGAAAAGCAGCCATCAGGCTTGGGCATCTCATTTTTCATTTTGCCTGATTTCAAAAATGCAGGCAGAAGGCATTTGTGCAGGAGGTGGAAGCTGCACAAAGCAGAATTCCTGCACTCCCATGTAAAAAGCTGGCAAGAGCAGTAGCTTTGTCACATCTCTGAAAAATCAAGCCCAAACTGTCTCAGATTGGTCCCACAAAATTAAAGACTATTTTATTTCATTTTAGCCTTAGAAATCTGTGTGACAGGTTGCTGTCAGCACCAGGATACAAGAACACCTCACTATCTGCAGAATGCCCAGAGCAGCAAGTGACTCCATGCTGCAGAAAACACCATGTTCAGTTCACATCGATTTCTAGAGTCTTGCACAAAATAAAAGGACCCGGGAGCCTGAACTATGATCCAGCTCTTCCCGCTCACACTATCCTGATATTCATGTTCTTCCTTGCATTTCTGTTTCTGTCCCATAAACACCATGACTCTAGCTACAAACTGGGGAGCAGAAAAGGCAGGGATAGAGGAAGAAAGCTGGGAAAGACTTTTATACCAAGAAAAGGGGTGCTTTTTGATGGCCTCTGTGAAAGAGTTGGGATCCTGAGCTTGCTTGTGGGTTTGCAGCAGGATGCAGAGCAGAGTTCCTGCCCCTCACTCCTGGCCAGCCCAAGCTTGAAGCATCCTGGCTGCCAGCAGTTCCCTGTTGCCCAGGGCTGCAGGTCCAAATCCCTCACTGGGACACCCTGGTCTCCTCCTGAGCACAGAAGTCCCAATGTCCAATGCAGGGTTTGGCTTTGACCCCAGGACTTTCAATTAAGAACACAACCTAACTGGAGCCAGCCTCCAGGGCCTTGCATTTCAATGGGCAAAATTTCTCAATATATCCCATTTTTTGAAGTGCTGCCCAGTCTTATTTATAATGATGGTGTCATATTAGGGCAAACATGCCTTCAGAGTGAAGGGGCAGGTACTGGCCACTGATTGCAAGGGGAATTTATTGAACTCATCAGTAGCACAGTTGACCCATGGAATGAAAACCAGAGAGTAGGCTGCTGAGAGGTGCAGCAGCAACAGTGAGAGGTTAGTGGCTTTGACAATTAATGTGCAGCTCGAGGTGGTGAGAAAGCTGTGAGATATTCAAAAAATTTGATCTGGAGGACAAAGTTCTGAGAAGCAGACTGTTGACACAGTCACAGCAAATTACTCTTCCAGGTCTCCTGTTTAACCCCAGTGCCTGGCTGTGAGGAGAGCTGGGCAGAGCTACACCTGAATGTGAATTGTAACTAGAACCCATCATTAGTTGCATGATCTTGCTTCTTCAATGCTTTTCAGGTTTCAGGGTCAGATCTAACATTTGCTAAGTCAACAGAGGTTCTTCTGTCAGCTTCAGCTGGCATTTGCTCAGGTCTCCAGGAGGAAAAATTTATCTGTGGAGATCAGTTAAATCAATATCTGGATGTATGTGCAGCTGAGTACTTGAGTAATTCTCAAAATTTTTGAGGGCTTGTTAGTAAAAGGGAGATATTTTACTGAAAAGAAAAAAAAAAACTTTTCTTAGTGCCAGCTAGTTTTGGGGAAAAAAAAATTAATCAAACTTACTATTGGTCTTTTATTCCTGGAAGTGCTTTCCACATAATTTTTTTTACTTCTTCTAAGCAGTCAGGGAGTGACCCAGAGAAGAAGTTACATTCTTACACAGCAGGTGAACCAGGAACTTGCTGTAAATGACCTGCAGGTATGCGGAACAGCGCCGTTCCTGCGCCCAGAGCCCCTGCACTGCTGCAGAGAGAAAGAAGCAGATGCTTACATGTATAGACAGCAATAAAACTGGAGTGTAACATTTTTAGGATCGCAGCTGAGCTCTCAGACAAGGCTTTCTGCAATGACTAATACGACTACGGTCTAATGCGACAGTTCACCGTCTGCAGCCTATTCAGTCCCGAAAGTAAGCGAGTTCCTCCAGATGTTACACACTGAAAAAAAAAAAAAAAGCACATCCAGTTTTCAATCTTTTTTATTTATTTAAACTGTACACAAATGTAAAATACTTCAACAGCAAATCTAAGTGAAAATTGTTTGGTTTAAATTATTATGGAACAGAACCTAAAAGGAACTTTATTAAATAAACATAAAAATTGGATTTAAAGGATGCACATATTGTAATGTATTCTACAATAGTCACTTTTTTTTCACTCTACATTCCATGTGCGTATGGTATAGAAAAGACACTGAATAGAACAAACAGAATCCATTTTGTACCCTGAAACAATTGGTAGGCCTCGTGAGGGATTGCTCAGTATGACTACATGATATATGATGGCTTTGCCATCTCATAAAAATTATAACTAATATGTTGGCCTCTTTGGTTCCAAAATTTCTGTATAATACATTTAACTGTATTCATTTTTTGCTGCTATAAAAATAACATTTTTTTTCAAATGGCAGTTTTTGACTAATCATGCAACTAAATCAGTGCAAACATTAAAAGCAATCATTCGCTTTAAAAAAGAAGCAAAAGATTTAATTTCAAGTATAAAAAAATATAAAAAAGTCATATCATAAGTCCAGTTTTGTCTAGTATGGGTCAACACTTTAAATTGCATAGCTCATGCGGCACCTGTTTACCTAGATAGTGAGCAAAGATAAGTGCACTATCAAGTACCACTTTTCAAGGCATTGAAATTTGCAAGTGCTATTATACGTGCATTCAAGCAGTTTGCAAGTGCTATGCTGTATCATTATTTTCTGATCTTTATGGCCATCCTTGACACCTCCTGGTAAGGAAATTGAAAGCACTCTCCTCTCTCCTCCTTTCCAAGACTTGTAAAAATGTTCCTCGCCTGTTATTAAATGCACTGCATTTCCCAGAACGTCTCCACTCTGTCGCTGTCACTCCTCTTTAGGGTTCATTGGTTTAGCCGTGGTGGCCATTGCTCGTTTGCTCGTCCCCCACATGACGTAGCCTTGCCGAGTCCCCCACTGCAGAACACAGATTGCAACTTTTGACTTTTTGTTCTCTGAACAGTGAGAGATGCCAACAGTCAACACAGTCCAGATACGGTATCGATTCCCTTTTCCAAGACACGGCGGGTGTAGCCAACCATGGGTTGCTAGTGGGCAGTAAAAGCATTGGATCACGCCAGCCCAGCTTGTGACTCTGCAACAGCCGGGTGTTAGAAATACAGCAGTTTCTTACATGTCTGTCCCCTTTTCTCTCTCTCTCTCTCTCTCTCTCTCCCCCCGATGGAACCACAGGATTCCTTGCTGGAAGTGCTGTAGCAAGAAGTGGGTATCTGTGATGTTTATGTTTAGATAAATTTAAATTAAGAGGAAGTGATCGCCTCCCAAGGCAGGTGTCCTGCAGCTTCCTGTTAGACCTAAGAGGTGACAGTCGACTTTTTTTTCTTTTTTTTGTTTTTTTTAATTTTCTAAGTTTGGTCATTTTGACACCTGCGTGCAAGAATACGTTGTGTTCTCACAGTCTGTGCTTTTGCCTGAGCAAAGGGAGCTCATTTCGGTCTGGCTTCACCGGCAGGCGGGGAAACAGCTGCTCAGCCGTTCACTCGTACTGGCAGGCATTTAGGTCCATCGTCACTGGTCACTGACTTTCTGTGCTCGTGTCCCTTTTCCGAGCTGCCTCGTGTGTGTGTGTGTGTCTGTGTGTGTGTGTGTGTCTGTGTGTATGAGCGCGTGTTTGTGTGTGTGCCCACATTTCGTGTGTGTGTGTGTGTCTTTAAGATATTTCATAGCATTAACTTATAAGTGATAGAATATATAAGTGTCCATGATCCACAAACTGCCACTGTCCTGACACCAAAGTGAAATGATTATTTTTTTCTTTTTTTTTTNTTTTTTTGTCAAACTTTTCCACAGTGACTTTCCAACACTGATGCCTGGATACACAGTGAAACTTCCTCCAACACCATCTTGTACGGGAATGTTTCTCTCTCACTCTGCCTCTCTCTCTCTCCCCCCCCAAAACACACCTTAAATCAAGCACAACCACATTCTTCCACAATCATATTGGGAACGTCCCTTTTCACAATGTTGTATTCATCATCAAAGTACAGCATTGACATTGTGCTAAGTTTGGTTGGAATGCAACAGGAGTTCACGGTGCCCGGGTTCAGCCCCCGCATTCGGTACTGATTCACGACAGCGGTGTGAAAGGAGGAAGCCGACCCCGGGACACCGGCCAAGTAGGCCGGGCAGCTCCCTTCACAGTAATTCCCATAGTAACCTGATGGTGCTATGATCCAGTCATTCCACCCAATGAGTCTAAAGTCAATGTAAAACTGTTGCCTGCAACATAGATTGGTCCTGCCATCGCACTCCAGGCCTCTTTTCCGGATCCTGTGTTTGTTATCAGCAAGGCGGGCTTGCACCACTAAAAAAGGCCGGTGGGATTCCTCCCCGGGGTCCACATAAATTGGCAGCACTGAATACTCTTCACAGCCCTCACATTGAACATCCAAGTTCAGTCTCCTTTCTCCTCTCTCAAACAGAGCCTGGATTGCCTCTGTCATGGGAAAAGTGTGCCAACCACTTCTTTTGAGATCAACTTTCTTTTCAACCACATTCCACTTGTTGCTAGTGTCCGGGTCTTGGAAATAGACTTTGACTCTTACTTTTCGCCTGCTGCCTTTCTCTAAGACATATGGAAGCAGCTTCAAGTAAAGCCATAGGCTGGCTTGAACGACAAACAAGTTCTGGTTCCCTTCATTTGAGATGAAGAAATAGAGGCGGACTCTAGATGAGGCCAGATCGTCTGCAAGATAAGGAGAGATCAGCAAGATTAAGTCAAAAAGGAAATGTTAGCTTGTGCCTTTCTGGATTCAGGGACAACACTAGAGCACAGCAGATCGAACGAACAGTGATGGGGCTGTGCCAGTCAGAAGGCATGCACTGCATCAGATATCCCCAATTTGCAATTAGAATTAATTGAAAAGGGGACTTCCCACAGCAACCTTCAACATCGGGCTGTAGTCAGATGCGTCAGATCCACAGACATCAGTAAGAGTTTTCCAGAATATATGTTTTTTCCAGAAAGCCAGATTTAAAGATGCTACAGCAGCACCTTGAAAAAGACCGGCACTAGGACTAGACTCTGCTATCTCATCAGTTTAAGAATAGTTTTAACTTTCAGCTACCTGCTAATTCTCATGGGGAGAGCTCTTTCAATAACCACTAAAACGCCAATGCCAAACCAGGGATTTTGTTTCGATTTGCACATATTCTCGTCGCGGTTTAAAGGAGAGGATTCACGAGACAGAACGGAAAATATTTCAGTTATGTGCCTGCTTGTCCAACAGATCAAGCTAACCCTCACTTAGTCTGGTAGAATATCTGCTATTATTAATATTTCAATCTCTGCCTTTTCTCCCCAAAACGATGAACTCCCATACGAGGCGAGGCAAGGAAGCGGTTGTTCCCGCTGTAACGCCGTTATTGGCTGTTCTCAATACGCTTTTCAGCAACACCAGAATTAAAGGAGAGAAATTGTTACAGAAAACCAAATGTCACCAAATGTCTGACATAACCCCTTATTTGTAAACAGAAGAGCCTGCTGCATGAAATATTTCAGAAATACCAGCGGCCTTCCTGCAATTTTGTATTGTAAGTCCTAACTAAATTTGGCGTAGGTGATAAATGTGCCGGCCTTTATGGCGGAGACTGTAATTCTGGTCCCTGAATCAAAGCATCCCAATTGCCATTTAAAATTATTGCTGGAAAGGCATTTTCTCATCTGCCCTTATCAGTTTTGCTTCCGTCTGTACGGAGCTAAATGTAGATTTTTTTCTGCCTTTTCCTTCCCTAAGAATCTTTAGCATTTTTGTCAACCTTTGAATGGGATTTTTTGCGTAGTCGGTGTCTTCATTTGTTACCCTAGATGCCTTTCAAATGTGCCTCCAGAGCCCATTCAGTACCTTGTAATAGTTCAGTGACAAAAATTTTCACTGTGTTTGTCTACGTTTTACATAAAGTCAATTTTGGAAGTGTTACAAAAGACAGCGATTGACTGAATACCAAATGGAAGCACAAGCCCACCCCCGATCTCCCAACAACATTCTATTAAAAAATAATAACCTCCAAAATGTACACTAAGAAAGCCTTTCACATGTTAGTAAATACACAACTTTTTTGTAAACTGTGGTGACAGTGACAGAAAAAGAACAGTACAGGGCTGGTGCACCGATCCACATCACTTGTGTTGTGTGAGATTGTGTGCGCTCATAAATTTTGTATGTGAATATAACAAGCATATGTATAATGCAACAGATCCCGTAGATACTGTAAATGTATATGCCTTTGGTAAGTGGGAGGGTAGATAAAGAAGATGAGTGGGCAGCATACAGGATAGAAAGAGATTTATTTTGTGGACAAATGATATATAGATGCCACAAGAAGATAGAGAGAGAAAAATGAAACGAGCGATAGAGTGATGAAGGAAAGGGGAGATGGGCAGATAGACAGGAGAGAGGTAATTCACAGCGTGATGGTGTTCAGCCAGATGTGCAAAGTTCACAGAGACAGTGGTTAAACTACTGGAAAGCTGTGCTGAAGGGATTCGGTGACACACAACTGCAATGGCTGGACAGGACTGAAACGGCTGGTAGCGTGGGGATGGAGGGCAGTTAGTAAATGGACTGACAGGCAGAGAGGAGACTGACATACTTGGTAGGACACTGCATGCAATGGACAAACAGACAAGGCCAATACTGCAAATGAAAGCTAAAGAAATGGGAAACAAATGGAAAGACAGGACGGGCAAATGCAAGCCTCAACAGACAGATGCAGGCAGTGAACCAGACGAATGTGCAGGGCAAGGCAAGGGATGCAAGAGATGGAGCGGGACAGGCAGAAGAGGGACAGCGGGACACGCAGGGACGGAGACAAGCCCCGGTGCAGCTGGAAGGACCGCCGGAAGGGAGCCGGGGGCACAGAGGTTGCGGAGGGATGGAGGGACAAGACAGGGGAGTTGCAAGGCACAACCCGGGGAGAATCCCGGACAGAGGGGCACAAGCAGGGAGGACGGGAAAGCGCGGGCAGGGCCAGAACGAGACGGTGCGGGGCAGAAGGGAGAGCGAATGAGGCGGAGGGCAAGCGGGTGAGCTGGGTGGCCAGGTGCCTGTACCAGGCAGAAGGACAGGCAGGGTGCGCAGGGGGCCAGGCAAGGACGGCCGGGGAACTGCTAGGGGTCAGGCAGGCGGAAAGAGAAGGTGAGCAGGAGGACAGGCAGGGCGAGAGGGAAGACCGACAGAGGTCAAGCAGGGGGACTGACAGGGTCGAGCAGGGGGAATGACAGACGGGGCGAGGCAGGACAGGCGGGGAGCGCGGCAGGGCAGGGGGGGCGGCGGGGCGNTCGCGGAGACCGGGTCTTGGGCCGGGGGCCCGGCGCTCGCCTGCCCGTCCAGGCTGGGAATCTCCACGCGGCCGTCCTCCCGCACCTTGCCGGCGTGCAGCTTGCGCAGCGCCGTGACCATGGCCGCCTTGGGCACGGCGTGCGTGATGTTGGGCCGGTCCCGCATCTGCAGCCGGCTCAGGATGTGCCTCTTCACCGCCTCCAGGAAATCCCCGTCCACCTTGCCCGGCTCCTCGGGCCGCCGGAAGCCGCAGGAGGTGCATGTGTCCTGCGGGGAGCCGCCGGCGGGGGCCGGCGGGGGCGGAGTGGCCGCGGCGCCCAGCAGGAGCAGCC
>VXAX01002641.1:368330-408443 GCA_013399835.1 Leptocoma aspasia
CCCCCCCCCAGTTAGACAAAGCTATTTTGCATATTCAAATATTGGCAGGACTTATCTTCTCTCACAGTTACTAACAAACTAATACTCTAATAACCTCTATTGTTATTTAAAGTGTGTCCAACAGCATTCTGGAGGCAGTTCTCACACAATGGACTTTCTCTGGCTTCCTCCTAGAGAAGAACTTAATCAAAACCTCAGATGCTTTCAGGCAGAAGAGCCTTCAGGGAGAGCAAGCAGGGTTAACAGAAAGAAATGTGCCATCTGATTTCTAATCTTGCTCAGGGAGCATGGCCTATTGATTGAGCCATAAAGCTCTGTTAATTTTAAGATTTCCTCAGCTTTCAGTTCTTTCCCTTGGGCATAAACTTGTTGCTTACACACAGTGGCTGAACTATCAGGGAAAGGGTAGCTTCACATTCCCCCCACTCTGCTCTCTTCCCCTCCTCCCCTCTATTCTATTTGTTCTGAGCTCATCTGCGTGAGGATACATTTTCACACACACCTTCTCAAACCGGCTGCTATTCATCTGATTCAGGGTCATGCTTTTCCATACATTAAAGGCAGGGGAAAACTGGGAAGGAAATGGCTGGGATTTGTGCTTGACGGGCAAGCACACGATTAGCCAGGGAGCCCTGCTGTGAGAAAGTACAGCGTCGGAGGGTATTTTCTGTAGAATCATCAAGTCTCATGACTGGAATCTAATGCCTATAAAAAGCTACTAGTATAATGAAAACAGTATAAACTGAGATCCTCAAGCAGTGTAAATCAGCATTTTCCCAAGACATCCAACTGCTACAGAATCGTGGAACGGGTCAGGTTGGAAGGGACCACCCGTGGGGTCATCTGATCCAACCTCCCTGCTCAAACAGGGTCTTCCTAGATACAACTCTTTCTTCCTTTATAACCTAGATATTTGCTTATGCACATTTTTCTCAGGGGTAAGGATGCAGAAGTCACTCTTGGAGAGGGCAGTCAGTGCAGCCCTGAGCTAGAAACTGAGCAGGAGGTGATGACACAAGGAAGCTCCCTCAGTGCTCTGTGTTTGCGCCATGCCCTCAGTGGGACCATGAACAATTTACATTAGCAAAGGATCTAGCCCTTCACCTTCAGCTAAAGCACCTTTTATGCAATTAAACCATTAATAATATCTATTAGGTAACCTTACTAATCCCTTTTAGGTAGGATTTTCTCTACTGTACTGATGGCTGAACTGAATAAATCTTCACATATGAGAGGCCTGGTTTGCACTAGAAATGCTTCTCCTTTGATAACCAGCAAATACAAGTTTTACTAGCACAAGCATCTTTTTCTGCAAGCGTTTCCCAAATAAAATAGGCTATACTGGCAAAAGCACTTTTTTTTTTGCTCATATAGCTGCATCTATATGGGGGATTTTTGCACGTAGTGAAACGCAATCTGTTTTAAATGGCACTTCAGAAGAGCATTGCTATCCCACAGAAGTTTCAAGGCTAGACCTTGAAGTATATACTTTTGCCTCATATCTGAAAGAGCTTTTTACAAAGTGGCCATTGTCATCTTGCAGGAAATACAGAGAAACTGAGACACACAGGGGTAGGCTGTTCACTATCTGGAATTTGTAGTCATTACATTCTTTAGCTTCAGATGAAATTATGTATCCATAATCAGACTCATTCCTCACTACACAAAATTGCTTCTTGAACAACTGTGACAAAGACAGTGGATGTTTCAAAAGCAGCATAATTCTGTATAAAAGAAAAGTCCTATTGAAAATCAGGTAGGTAAATGCCATTCTGAATGACCTAGACATTTTCTGAACTGTCAAAGATAGACCTAACTCATGAAAAAATAAAAACACTAAGAGGTTAATCTGGCTTCTTTGCTCCTGCCCATGCTTCTTTAATTGAAAAGTGTTTGTTAAAAGAGATTTGTTCTTTAAAAGAAAGGGTCCTACTCTGAACAGCACCTGGAAAAAGAGGGGTTTAGCAAACAGAAACAAAAGACCTGACCAAACTGGGAACTCTTGGTCTAAAGCAGGTACAACAAGAAACCGAAAGATGAGTCACAGAGAAATACAGTAGAGCCCTCAACAGGTTTTGAAGAGCACCTATTGAATGCCAGCTTTCAGCACAAGTGTCAGGCAGGATGGGGGACATGGGGGAGACAAAGGTCAGGGTGGCAGGAATATACTCACAGCCTCAGCATCCTGCTCCCACCACACCTGCTTCAGCGTGGCTGGAGTCCCGCTCCCCTCACCTCAGCTACCTTGCCATGCTTCACAGGCAATGTGTTGACTGATTGATCCTCTTCAGTGACCCCTCCATCCTCTGGGAAGGTTTGCAGCCGAGCCCCAGGTTCACTGTGGGGAATGAAGCGTGGCTGAGTCTCGTGCCCGTGGTGCAGTGCAGTCAGGTCCCTGCCTCAGGCACGTCTCTGCACACAGCAGCGTCCCTTTGCCAAAAGGGCTGACTTCAGGGATCTGCTCCAATCTCCAGAGTAAAGGCACCAAACACAATCGGGTGGATATCCCGTGTGATATTCAAGAGCTATCCTCTGCTTCTTGATGGCCCAGAGTGTTCTTGTTTTCCTCGCACAGTCTGTCCTCTGCAGTCCAAAGCTGTAGCCTTATAACCAGGCAGTGACTTCTCTTGTATTCTCTTGAAGTTGCTTGTATTGACCTAAATAGGTTGGGGCGGGTGAGGACACACAGAGAACATGAAAAAGCTGTGCTGGTTGCCCAACAAAGAAGTGTCTGCTTTGTGGTGAGCACTTTTAACATATAAGCACTTTTAACATACTGTAAAGAACATGATTTTCATGTTTGTTTAAGTTCACACCAAAAGGCTTGCAAAGTAGCAAAGTGAGTAAAAATAAAATCTGCATTTAAGTGGTAAACAAAATAGTTAAAACTTGACTTTTTGTAATTTGAACGCTACTTACTGAGGCACCCATGAAGTCCATGGGTGCTTTTCTTCTGTACATCCACCCATGACTGATGTTTCTGATAGATCCAGAAAATGAACTTTAGGATGGAGTAGTGTTAAAATCAGCTGTCCTGAGAAAAGCAGTGATTATGAGGAAGTGGTGACAAGATGGAGATGTTTCCCTCCAATTTTAAATGAAGCTCAGAAGCAAAAAATGGCTGGTAGCTGTGCAATGCCGTAAGAGAAATGGAGTACTTGCATCACAACGGACAATCAGTAGCACTCCATGAGTACCTGAACATAAGCTTTTTTTTTTCCCCCCACAAGCAAGTAGCACAATGTGGAGGAAGTGTCTACACCTACTTCCTGTGGGCAGGCTGCAGCCAGAAGCCCTGGGATTAGGCCTGAATTTCTCTCTCTTTACCCCATTTTCACTAGCTGTAAGTCAGGATGACAGCATTCAGTCCTCTGTAAGTTGCTTTGAAATTAAGAAAAGAGGCATACAAGAATTCATCTTTTCCATGGAGCTTGACACAAACAGCATGCCCTTGGTGCTGTATGTCAAAAGTAATTTTCAATCTGTTCATAGTTAAATTGCACAGTTTTGTTTCCATGAATCTTATTATATTAAACCAAAACTGTTGTGCAGTTCGGCTGTTTGCAAAAGAATGTCAGAGTGAGATTTGAAAGATGATTGTGATATGGTTGACTCTCTGCTAGAGCCAGGATCAAGGCACTCCTGTAAGAGCACCAAAGTGCCCCAGTTCAAGGAGGCTCTTCCACTGGGGCAGAGCAGTAGCACTGTCACAGTTAGTGGAGCTCTATGGATTTATCCCAGCTGAGAGCTGCCCCACACGACTCACACTTCTCTGCCCAGTGCTATTTAGCCACCACAGGCCTCTAGCTAGAATGTTCAGGCTGCCTCACCCACCACGTTTGCTGCATGGACCTTGGCTCCAAGCAAGGTCCTCTGCTACCACACTAAATCACAGGAGAAGTTTATCAACAAAAATTTCTGAATCACCTTCTGCCCTGCTTAGTATCAGTCATAAGTCAGTGCCTGAGAATGCTGCAGGATTAAAACAAAATGGGTTGCAAACGCCGTACGACTTGGGTGCTAACCTCTGCCATTTCTTCCCAAACATGTGAAAAAGCACTTGCACTGTGACAGCTTTTTCACTCTCCAGGCTACAAGCAGGTCTTCTTGTTCTGTTATTTCCCTGCCATGATCTTCCCAAAGTGAGGGAGCTTATTAACAAAGAATAACCCTAAAATTTCTCCACAGCTCTTTGCCATTTCTGAGTAATAGTCTTGCCCCCTCAGTGTTTACAGCTGTGGTTGAAATCCTTACCAAGAACATTATTAAGAATAAATTATAATATGTGGATACATTACTGTGAAATATACTGTTACTATTATACCAGGATAAGAAAACAAGCCACCGCTTCAGAGATGGCAAGAGCAGAAGCACAAGGCATGTTAAGCAGACATTGAGTCTAACAAACCTACACAGGTACTGAAATCTTAGCAGGGTGCAGAGCTGCAACAGGAAAGTGTGCTGTTCTAGGGTTTTTTGCTTAAAAGATGAGAGAGAGGGCCTAGGGGAGGGGAATGCATGAAAAAGAAAAGGATGAACTTTTTTTTTTTTTTGGCTACTCCACATGGGGTTTTCCTCTGTTTAAATGCTGAAGGACAGAAAGATTTTAAATTAAAATCTTAATAAATATAGCCCTGAGGCTAGTAACATTATTACATCCAAGATGATTACAGCAACCAAGCCACAAAATACATATATATATTTATTTGAAGCATAATAAGCCTCAGTATTTAGTTAGAAGAAGGCTAGGCAGATAACTGACTCCCAAATTAGTGAATTTTCCATTCCACTCTACCAAAAGTATAAACCAACACAGCACCTGGTTCGCAGAGTTTGTTTAATTTCTGTGCAAGATAACATTTTTACTACTTACATTTTAGATATACATACATATATTTTTCAGATCATATGCATGAGATTTGGGAGGAAGAAACCCAAGTTTGCAATAGGAGATATAGATAATTATTCAGCTTCATTGTGAATAAGGGATCTAGGTCCCCCAGATTGCTTGACTGAGGCATGTTTTCCTTGAGACATTTGCCTTTTTCAGTCAATCCTAGTCTCAATATAAGATTCTGCACTCTACATGTTTGTGTAGAGTGTTGGGGTTTTTTTAATTATGGAAATTTTTTAATAAATGATACAGGGAAAATATGGGATACAAAGAAAAGGATACAAGCTGATAAAGATGATTAAATCATAGAGCGACTGCAGAGTGGGTCATGAAGTGTTATAATCCCCAACTCCCCTCTGCTTTCTGCCTCAATGTGTTAATGCATCACACTTTAGTACAGTGACACTTTCAGCCCTAGGTGGAAATTCACACATGATGAAGAGGTGGAGGAGGATTTCCAGATGGTCAGACCTCAGGGAGTGCGAAAAGGTGGGGGGAGGAAGGGAGAAACTGCTGAAAGAAATCGGACTTTGGTCACATCAGTAATTTCCAGCTGAAAATGAAATATTAAAAAAACCACCCAAACCCCAAAAAACAATCACTAAGGATCCCATACCGGGGCCAGGTGCATTCGGGTTTGGACATTATGTGTGATAAATCCTCACCAATACTAGTTGTGAAAGATCCCTAGGAAATATTGGTTCATTTGTGTGCAACAGAAAGGTGTGAGCTTCATTTCTTCGGCCAAATTTTATCGTTGGTACTAAAGCACCCTGACACGGACCCAATTAGTTGGTTTATTCTCCACAATTCCTCTTTATTAGAGGTTATTGTAAACTGGTACTTGCTCTGTGCACAAATTTTCACTCCATCAGATGCTGTACTTGGTTGCTGCATCCTTTGGGACCCTCTTCTGCAGGGCCACCTCTATAAGAACAGTGAAGGGCACTGAGAGAAAATGCAAGGCCTGCATCCAGTTGGTCCCAACACACCCCAAAACAGGCCCCACTTTCCCTTTAGGGGAGCATAAGGCAGCAGCTGCTATCACACAGCTGGACTTCTCTAAGATGACCTCATTTACTGTGGTCTTTCGGGGCGAATGGGAAGAAGTCATGGGCCAGAGTTGAAGGGGTCTGGTCCTTCAGGGTGAGAGGTGCTAGAGCTGCATGAAGCATTAGCAATAGATGGTATTTTGTACAGCCACAGCTTTTTCCAGATGTCAGGGTTAGAGAAAATTTAGGATAACCAGTTATTTAGGCATCACAGTACCCCTATATTTTGTGTGTGTGTTAAAGATAGTCTCTTCATAATGACATAAAAACTGAGCATTATGTATGATGGCTCAGACTGCATTTCTAAGGGCTCTTGCTTCATTCAGCTTCAGGTGTTCCTCAGGTCATAGGCATTTCCCCTACCACAAAATGTGCACTCAAGCTGTCAATGGTGTGCAGGCACACTGGAAAGGTGCTTTTGTTTAATATCATAGTATGATTGCATGCTATGTACCTGTATTTCCTGGACAGCAACTAAGCAAATTGACCACAGCCTGGTGAGCTACTGGAACAAATATGAGAAACAAGGCTGTTGCACAGATTTCACTTTGGGGAAACATTTGTTGGATGTCCACTCCCTGTCCCTCCCAGTACAAATCACATTGTGCATGCAGGTCAGGACAAAGTTCAAGGAGAGAGAAGACACTTATTCAGCTTCTGCTAGAGCAACTTGAAATTTGTCAAATGTGTGGTTTTAACTGTTGCTGAATTCCTACCCCATTAATTGACTTTCTATGTTAAAATCACTTGTGTCATAGCAAAATACAAAGAAACCTTGAGCATTTGATGTGGTAGTGACTTCCATGATGATATATTTAAGATGTCCAGGTGCCTGTCGCTGGCTTTAGTGGCAAACCAAAGGCCTTCGAGCCTAGCATCCATCTCGGACTAAGTCCCTTACAATGACTAGATGAACATCTCTGACTTTCTTCCCTAAGGACTCAATGCAGCAGGTGTTTTCAGTCTGCCCACCTTCCAGATCAGGTGTCCAAAAATGCAGCAATAAATACAATTTTTTTTTTTCTTCTCTGTTTCTGAAAGAGCTCAAGGTGGGTGGAGGATATGGGCGTAGGCTATTTTTATTCATACCTTAATTTAGTCAGTAGTCCAATGGTTCATGAAGAAGAGCTGGGCTCAGAAGAGCTTATTTTCTGCCTTACAGGAGTCCCAGGGAGCATGAGAGGCAGCTCAGGTCTTCTCAGAAGGAGCAGGCCATAGGGTGGTGCTGGGAGCACTCCCCAAGCCTCCAGCTGAGTCAGTGCATGACCAAAGGGAGCAAGAACCCACAGCTCTGTAAATAGACAGTTCAGAGAGCCACAAGCCCAGGCCTCCCTTCTTCTCACCCAGCTAGCCAAAACAGTTGGAACTAGCTAATTCACATGAGACCAGTTTTAAGAGGATGGAGGCAGTCCCTCCCTGGCACCAAGCATACCCTGGTAAGCGCACTCTGCTGGGAGAGGAGACATACACATTCCCGGGGGCAGAAGGGAATTGAGCCATGTGAAATTCCCCATGTTCGGCACTAGCCTTTTGAGTGCCGAGCACAGTGTATACAAAACACTGCTGTGCTGCCAACCACCCTGCCTTTCCCTTGCATGAACGGACCCACGCTGTGTTCCTGGAAAAAAGCCAAGAGAGCCTAAATTGTGAAGCCCAAGGGATTCTCAGCCCCCAAGCAAGGTAGATTTAAGAGGCTGTGTTGCCCATGGCTTGCTGAGGCAGAGGAGCAGCCTCTTGGTTTTGGTGGCTGCCATTTTGAGGTAGAGCATGGCTCTGGAAACATTCAAAAGGCAAAGATTTGTGGTGGCTGCCAAGAACTGGCATTGCAACACTCCCCAGTGATGCCCAAGACCTTTTCTAAGACTGCTTCCCCCAAACTAAAACATCACTGTTGCTGCTATGCTTGCTAGCACTCCACAAAGCAAAAGCAGAGGCAGCTCCCCCAGAGTCCAAACCACTGCGCAATAAATTTTGTACAGACCCAGGTCTGCCCACAGAACAGGCACTACAGGAGGGCAGAGAGATCACGAGGTAAATGTGCCAAGTGACTCTCTTCCCTCTCAAAGTGACAAGGCACGAACTTGCAGGATTAAGCCTGAAGCAAAATTAGTCCTGCTGGAACTTATTTTCTGTCTAGTTAGCAAGGCAGAGCTTGTTTAACCGTAATGGTTAAAGGACAACAAAAGAATACAGGGGTATGTGATTTAGAAAAGGCAAACCATTAGCTGTCTATATTAAGACTTGAAAGTAACCAAGTGGTTGGTAGCTGTCAAGGAAGACAGTACTTAGAGCAGAAGTGGAAGAGCTGAACGAATAGAACAATAAATTGATAGAGTATTTGTCCATAACATGGGACTGCTGCTGTGAATGATTACAGGCATGCAACAAGGCAGGTGAGGAGTAAACAGCTCCCTAGCCCCATGACTGGGACACTTTGTTATTTAGCAGAGACCACCTGGTGCACATCAGAGAAGACTTCATCTTCTCACTATGGACTTCCAGCCTTTAGAGGTTATACTCTGGTTTTGGGCTTCTGACACAAATACATGCAAAAGGCCTTCCCAGCAGGAAGTGCCCGACTCCTTTAACTGGGAAACCAAAATTAACAGTCTTGCTAAGACACCTTTCCTACCCTCACCCCTTGGTTATTTCCCAAAACAAGAGGAACCGCAAAGGAGCCTGTGATGACTGAAAGGGAGACTCTGCCAGCAGCAGAGTTTCCTCTGTGCATGCGTCACTTGCTGCAGCCTGTCTGGGGTGATGGTACTGTCAGCAGGAAGGGGTTACCAGGAGAGGTGGGGCTGCAGAGCTTTTCACCCTTCACTTTTCTAGCTTTTCTGCAGCTAGGAACAGGCTACAAGTCCATTCCAATTTCTGCATTTAGGATATGTGTTCGTCAACTTTTTAAATTTGAAGTCCTGGGAAAGGCTTTTTAGGAAAAAAGAAAGAAAACAAAGTAAAGCACACATCCCTTTGTCATAGACTTGCATTTCAAAAACTCCAAACCAATTTAATACCTTTGACTTTACCCGATTTGTGTCTCATAGGGAAGACTGTTTCCCTGGAATCTATATCACCATTTCTTTCCAAAAAAGAAGAACAAAAGATAAGTTTTAACTTGGTGTTGATGCAATATTCACCCCACCCAGAACCAACTTTGAAAGCTCATGTAAAAAACATGAAGAGTAATTTTTACTTAGCTCTTGTTATGAACAATTCAGAGATAAGAAACAAGGCAAGACACGTCTCAGCTGCAAGTGTGAACATGATCTCAACACTGCAACATTTTCCTTGCCTGGCTAGAGATGGGTTGGCAGCATGAGGTATATGAAGGTAGGTTACAGGTGACAAGAATGTAAAAAGCCTGTTATTAAACTAGGTGTAAGGAGTCTTGGAACTTCATTAGGGCCAGGGAATTCAGCCCTGGACATTGCACCTGCTTGATTATTCACTATTAAACAAATGCTGTAAACTTACTTTCAAGTTGGAGAGGATTCAGACACAGCTCTTCCTGCCCTCTGACTGGGCAGCGGATGAAAAGCAGTTTGTGTCATGGACAAACTCCATGTGCTCACCTCTTTCAGGAGAGAAGCAAAGTCTTCACAAGTTTTCGCCAGGTGCAGAGTACAAGTCATTTGCTGTCCTCCAACTGCAACTATAGAAGGGGAGTGAACTGCAGTGTGTTAAAGGTACATTTGGGCACTGACCTATTTTTGTTCATCTGCCATGGGAGAGACATGTGGAAACATTGTGGTTTGATGGATTTGATTAAAAATATGCTAATGAATAAAGAAAATTAAGTGCATCCCTTGGGCTCCTGGCAAGCTGCCAAGACAGGCACTGGGACCACCAACAGGGGATCCTTATGTTCTTTTGCAATCCTTCAGATTCCTACTGGAAAGGATGGTGACCCAGCAGAAATGGTGCTTAAAGTTGAGTGGTTTGCATGTCCTGCCTCCACTTCTCTCCAAATGCCACAATGTTTTAAAATTTATGCCCCAGGTGCTGGAATCAGCAAGCATAAGAACATCTTTGTTTCCATTGAAAAAAGTACTTCTGCCATCATTGTTGAAGCAAGAAAGCTTGCAAACATGAAGCAAGGGTACTCAAAATGCTTGGAAACAAAAAGACTGTGAAAGAGAACTCCATTTTCTAAAGCATCTCATTATTTCTAAACCAAATGCAGTTTTGGAGGCCTGACTTATGGTTTTTCAAGCTCCTGAGGCAAAGCTGCAAATATGGCCTTTATTCCCACGCAGGAGAAGTTCTGCCTGCCCTCCTCCCTCCGTACTGTTCAGGGAAGGAATGGGGGGAAAAAAGGCAAATCAAAACAACTCAATCAGGCAGTGTTACCCTCTGCTCCACAAGTGTTTAGTACACTACTGTCATCATTCAAGTAGATTTACTTAAGGCACCACATTAGAAAGTTCTAACCTGACTGCAGAAGTAGGTGAATCACATATTCTGCTGCTGTTCTTCAGGTAGGAAGCAGCTTTCATGGAAGAGACAAAACATTTGCAAAGTCTGAAGCATCCAGCTCTCCTAGTGCTCATAATCCTTCTCTGAGTAGTTGTTCTTCCCATAGTGTGATTCATTCTGTTGTCCTGCAGTCTTCAGAGCTGGAATGAGGCAGACAACCATAGCTGGGGATGCAAGTACCTGTCACACAGTGGCACTGCTCAGCACCTAATTGGGGTGCAGTCACCAGGAGTGAAAGGAAAAGAAGGGCTCATGTTTTATTAAGCTGTCTGAAGCCAAGCAGACCTAGGAAACCCTCTGAACCCCTCAAGCAGGCTATAGAGAAATGGAAACAGAGACCCCTGAGTGAAAGAGGTTCTTCCACACCAATGACCAGGGCACAAACTAGAAAATTAAAAAAGAAACCTAGTCCATCCTGCAGGCATTTTTTCAGCAACTTAATAGGTTTGGGGTTTCATAGCACCAGCTTCCAAGCACGAAACAGTTTTAATTTCTGATTTCTGAAGCCTGTCATTCTGGAAAAGGACACTTCTGTCAGGGAGGTCTGTGTCTGACCACGATCATCTCTCTCCGGTTCTCAGCAGCCTTTTTAAAACTGAAGAGCCAAATTTCTAGGAGTAAAACTGCAAGGTATCTTGGGCAATGTTGCCATGATGGTTTTCATTTAGAAGCAAGGAAGAATTTGGCTATTTTTTCACATAATTACTCCTTCCCACAGTCCACAGTTGTTTTCCTTGTTTACAGGTATAGAATTGTAATGCCATCATTTTGTGGGGAGAGTAATCATGTTACAGAGCACTCTTACAGACCACAGGTTGAAACACTCATCCAAACAGCAGGTTCAGTTTGCTGTATGTGTTTTCCTTTTTAGAATAAAAACACAACACTATTAAACAGTAGGGAGTAACTTTCCTTGTCTCTCAATGCTACATGTGTGCACAAGTTTGTCCTTGAATTCTGGTATTTGGCCTATGAAGCCAACATGCATAAAGCCTCCGATACCCCAAATGCTAGGCTTTAAAAACAAACTCTATAAACTCTGATTATATCAAAAACATGATTCTACCTCAAAGCCAAGTAACAAAGCTCATTGAAGGGAACTTACTGTAAACTCTGGAGATTAATCAACTCTATCAGGAAGGCAAGTGCAGAGCATGTGATCCCAGTCTCACCTCAACTTCTTAGTTCCAACCCCCTTTGGAGTTACAAGGGGCCATTTGCTGCTATATCCCTAGTAGATACTATTCCCATAACAAACAATGAGTAGTTTGGGGGAGGAAAGACTAAGGGCCAGGGAAAAAAAATAAATAGGATATTCTTTGCCCCGCCCCCAAATTAAGGCTTTATATTTCAAAGAAAGCCCTGCATCTTTAGTCACCCATAGAAACAAAACATTTAGTGAAGTACTGCACAGTCTCAGGGAACAATAAGTATTCTTTCAGGCATGCAAATCAGTGCTCAGCAAGCAGAAAAAGCTTACACTTGCAAGGCAAACTGGTTTAATGCCAGAGAAAATGTAAATCCACCATCCTCATGAGAAATTGGGTGTACTGCTGCATGGAAGAATGTTTAGGCAAGATTTAACATTAGCATCTGCATGCAAAAGGAAAATTTAATTTTAGAACAAAGTCTCATACTGCATGAGAGAATAATACAGCCAAGCAACAAAACCAGAAGAATCTAGCTAGTGTGGATTTCTACATGCAATTCAGGTGGCAGATAAATAGCAGCAACTTGTCTGCTCGTCTGAGCATGCTGAACAGCCCCTCTCCACAGCAGAGCTTCTAACTCCTAGATCCACAAGATGGAGCCAGCAGTTCTCAGGAAGAGGTGTCTGTACCATCTCAGGAATTGTCAGCACTTAGCTCACAGAATCACACTAAAATGTTCTGGTTGGGGCAGAATACAGGCAAACACAAAGGCAGGAGCCAAGCTATGTACGAGTCATCATCCTCCTGTTTCATCCTGCTGCAACCAAAGGCAAGCCTGTTCCTCACAAGCATCTGCAGACTATCTGGAGAAAAAGGTGCCAATCTGGGCTTTGGGTATAGCTGTGTATCACAACTGTGCTCAGAACCCTCTCCTGCCTCCTACACGGCACTTTCCATGCTACCCTTTCTCTGCCACAGAGTATTTTAAAAGTTACTTCACTGGGAAGGGGAGCAACATAAACCACCGTGGCAATCAGACACACAGGGCAAACACCAGGCAAGCACCATGTAAACAAGATTATGTAAATTGCTGTAGTCCTTGGCCAGAAGTCATCAGCTAGAGCATGTTCCACTTCCAGCTTGTACAGCAGCAGTGGCAGAAACTGCCTCAAAGTTTACTGTGAATCCCATTGTTCTGCCACTCCAAATGAAGTGGCATTAGAGAGCAGTGAGTCTGTCCTGAACCATCCTGCCTCAGAAGCATCTCAGCTTCTCTCCTGCAGTTCATTCACCACAAACCTACACAGAGAATGCAGTCTGGCATACTCAAAAGACTAAGGACTAGTTTTTCCATACAGTGTTGCTTATTCTGTTACTCAAAGGCATGAGACTGTCTGAAGAAAAGACAAAGCAACTCTGTCATTCATATAGTTGATACAAGGTGTCTGATCCAATTAAGTTCTGGAAAACTAACTGTGAATGAACCAAACTACTAAGTCAATTCAGTCCTGAAAAATATGCATACCATTTCCAGAAAGCCAATGATGAGTGTCTCAGTCACCTCTTCCTCCCCTCTCATAGTCTGCAATATAATCTTGTTACATATTTGATAGAAAGGTTAGTTCCAGACACTGAAAATCAGTGGCTGGCTCATTCAAGAATCTGGGGATTAGGCATGCTTTTCCAATGCTGTAAAAATCAATAACAAACAAATATGAAGCTCATTTTTTTCTTTTTATTATCAATAGTAATACAAATCAGTTGTATTAGCATGATAATGAAAAGTGACCAGTTTTACAGACATTAAAAATGTTTGTGCAAGTTAGAGACAAAGCTCTGAAGCTATGTAAGGAAAAAAATAAGAATTTACATTGTATAGTATAGCATACATAGTTGAGAGGCAGTTTCATTAAGTCTTGCAATCACAATCACTTTCTCTACACTAAACCTCTCACTTGGTGTTATCTCTAACACCTTCCCCTCCCAAGAGGAACACCTGCCATTTCCATGAAGTGTGGAGATTATGGTGAAAATCATAGCTTTTTTATTTCCTCTTCCCTCTTTCTCCCAACTATAAAATCAACAGGAGGTGAACACTGCAACATATGCTTATAGCAATTAAGGAAAGCTTCTGTCTACATAAGCTCTTAGCTGAACTGATAACAGTATCCTGTTTTTGAGCAAAAATTGATAGACCTCTCAGGCCTAAGAACTGTGTTAATGCTTTGAAAAGCTTTTTAAAAAGATCTGGGTGAGCATTTAGTTAGATGCATATTCCCCCTACATACTCTTACTGCATTCCAGATTGTAGTTTTTATACCTTAGACCTGAAGTATTCTTGAGCATTATACTTAAGCCAGATAGGACTCAACTGGAACTTCAGATGGTTATTAACATCTTACTGAAGTTTGATGCCCAGTATATGTATGCATACATCTTTCTCCTCATCAAGCCAAGCGTTCCCCTAGAAATTGCAGTAGAGATGTATCAGTCTGTATAAGAACACATATGGCACAAGTAATTGAAAACACACTTCTTGCTGCATCTGTACTCCCACCTGGAGAGATGCTCCTCTACAAGAGTCAAGTCTGGCTTTGCAGTCCTGGAATTTAACCTGCTTTTTTTCATATGACGACTTAACCCTTGTTATAACAGGGGCTTGTTTGCTCTGCTCAAACCAGAAGGAAAACTGGAGCACTTGAAGCTAAGCCACATATGGAAGATTTCACATAGCAGTAAACAGTTCCCTGACTTCATGTTAAGCCATTGTGCAAGAATAATACTTGAATGCTTAAGTGCAAGTGCATAGTCAAGTCTTGCATGACCTCCAGCTGCAAATATCCAGTTACCTGCCTATAGCCATGTTCTAGAATGATTCAAGAGCACATAATACCAACAAAGAGAAGCCTTGTTTTTTAATTACCCAACGTGCAAAGGCTGATAGAATACATCAGCTTCAATTCAGCCTTCAGTCTCCTCAGATACACAGCAGGGCCAGCAGGCACCCACACACCCCTGATGCCAAAGTCATCCCTTATTTGATGTACCTGATCCCCAGTTACTCAAAGCTCCATTTACACTGCTCACAGGATGCTGTGCCATGTTATATTCACTCCACTCAACCCACCTGATGTTGATATCCATTGATGTCCAGTGAAGCACACCTGGAAGCCATTCAAGAACCCCCAAATCATATCACCCCTATTCAGAAGGGAATACATTCAGGCACTTCCACCATGAGGTGGAGGCAACAGGATTTCAGTCCAGGGGACCAGTTTTATTGCCTTCCTGGTACAAGTCAGAAAGCTTGCTGCCCACTGTTCCAATGTAGGCAAGGTAGCTGCTTTGTTTATTGTATTTTCAGCTGTAACTGGCAAGTTAAACTGAGTTTGTCGCAAGTACAGAAGAGGAACACTGAAAAGCTGCTTTATTTAGTCTCCAGGCCTAGTCTTTCTGGAGCAGGTGACAAGAACAGAACACTGAAGAAATGCAGCATCAAGCCATGAAACAGCAAGCACCTTCTTCCAAGTAAGTCCACCTCAGCAGCATAGCTTTATCAGTTGGAGAAAAAAAATAACCTGAGTGAAAACAGCACATGGACTGTAAGAACACCAGTGAGAAACTCGCTGTTCTGAGAAGAAATTCATCTGTCCTATCAAAAACTGTCAGGTACTTTAAGACTAGAGAGATCAAAGGTCAAGGCATGCAAGTCTCTTGAGCCAACATAGCTGAGCTGCTCATTGTGAGCTTTGCTGAATTCATTATTCATACAGCAAGGACAGTTTATTCAGTTTTGTCAGACACATTTTACAACCCGCCTCCGAGGGGCTTGACCTAGATAAGCTTGTAATGTGAACTCAACTGTTGTTTATCCTTTAGGTTAATTAAGGACTTAACCTTTAAGTCTCAACTGAAACCAAACCTATCCGAGTTGCCTTCCTCCAAAAGAGGACATTCATTTGCTGTATGCACAATAGACAGTCAGAAATGGACTTTTATCCATGGAAGTTCAAGAGGAAACTTTGTTAGATGTGTTACAGCTCCCAGTGTCCTACTAGGTGCTTAGGCTTTAGACACAGGTGACACAGTTCAAGTGACAAGTTCTGTAAGCCAGAAGGCTTCCAGCTTCTGCTTCAAAACTATTGGGTATTACAAAGCCAACTTCACAATTCATTACACTGTTCACAGAGAAGCATTTCCAAAGCTGGTTAACCATTCTTTCTGCCCATACAAGGTAAGAGTAACAAAGAAGGAATTTAATTTGACAAGAATGAAGATTACAGCACCTTTTATTTAGTACAGTTTCCCCAATCCAATGAGTTGCCTGACAAGATGAACTAGTTATGGAAGACAATGGGTTTGTGGTAGGTCCCTGTGAAACCTCAGGTCAACAGAGGTTCTGATATAGATCACATCTTACTTTTTTCAATGTTCAGAGATGGAATGCACAAAAGCAATCTAGTACATGTGAAAAAATATTTTTCCACCTCAAATTACAACACTAAGTACTGAAGAGTATTCATTAATCCATCTCAAGAGGAAACACCATTAGTTAACTTAGTGCTACAGTGAGCTTCACTGAACAACCATTTAAATTACTTTCACCAAGCAACTGTGTTTTAAGCATCCAGTAACCAGCAAGATACAGTTACTCTTGAAGTTTCTCTACTCCTCAAAGGCAGAAGACAGCCATAATTCATTGAGAAACTCACCAACCAGAAGAGAGTTCTTTTCCACAGTGACAGAAGTGATTTTTGGCAACTGCACTTAATTTAAACTGCATCAGAAAGTTAATTTCATTCAGCTGACAACAGAACCTGCTAAGTACTGACTTTTCCACTTCTAGACTGTTTTTTGTTGAACAGATGTGACCACCACTGCATAACTGACAGCAATACTCATCATGTACTAGGTTGCTCTGCATCAGAAACAGTACATATAAAATTAACAGTGAGCAATAGATGTGGCAACTGCTTAACTTCATTTGCTTTTTGACACCATACAGCTCACTAGCCAGCTAATCATTGAGAGGTAACATATATGCCTCACCTATTCCAGGTCATGATTGTGTGATGGGAAGCACCCTTAATCAACATTTTCATCTTCAGCAAGACAGGAGACAGATGCAGATGTTCTCACTTTCCAACATGATCATCACAAGTGTTCCAATATAAACATAACTGATTTAATCAACACCTATTTCCACTATTCCAATACAAGGGAAGGGAAGGATGATAGATGTAGAGTGTAATTGAGTCAAGACACAATACATGGAAGAAACCCAGGACAGCATTTCAGGGAGATGTGATAATACTATTCCTTTTGAAGAAAGGCTTACAGTCATTTTCTCACCCCATACCACTAATTTAAGGATGAGAAGACAGACCCCAGCAGGGAATGCATCTAGCCTGTATTTAAATATCAGTTTTTGCATTTCCTAAATAAGTCTGAATTGAGTCCATAGGCTTGATTCATGAATGCTGTATTGACTAAACAGAACACAGAAGAAAGTTAGTTTTGAGTTGACTCTCAACTGTCAGTTGCTATTTCTTACATGGAGTGTGGGGAGGAAGTCAGCAGATTTCAGTGTAAGAAATATCAGTGACAACTAAGAGAAGATGGAGACTCAAACCCTTGTCATCTAGCCTTTCTGCAGTTTGCACCATCAAGGAGGGCAGCAACAGCAGGAAAAAGTGTTTGAACCTGAACAGCTGTGCTGGTTAAGGCCAATAGAGGTTCAAGAGAAACACAGAGAAACATTAGAAGGAAGTTAATATAAAAGTACATTGTGTAACCAAGTAGAAGGATTGTAGTTCTGAAACTATTTCTAGTTTTGAAAGTTGGAAGATGGAGCCCATTTCAGTTTAAGGAGGCAAAGGTTTTGTTGGATACCGGAAATGGTTGCGAAGTTGTTTTCACATTTTGAAGGTGTGATATGCAAAGCAAAAGATAAGGGAGTCAATACAGACTTCCTTTCATGAATCCAGCCCTATATCCTTAGTGGTATTTTATCCATGCCACCTGTAGATAGATATTTACAGTTCCAAAGCATCACAGTAAGCAACATCTTTCTTTAAAGCTTTTCTTGTTCTTGCCACTTTTCTTGCCATTCTTGTCTTTGTTTTCTGACATTTTCTTTGCTCTTATTTCTCTCATTAAATCAAAGAATACCTAGGAGGGAAAAACAAAGAAAGATTAAACAAGATCAGCCACCAGAAAGCAGATAAAAACTACTGTATTCAGCAGCAAATAAAGACGTAGAACCACACTGTACTCAACACAGCAGAAGTAAGTCTAGACAAAGATTCCTGTGACAAACTCAACATCAGAATTATGTAGCGCGTCAAGCAGTGACAAAAAGCTGCACAATCTTACCTGTCTATCAAAAAATTCAACAGCCCTGTTTTAAGGGCTTTTTATTAAATACCATTCTTGCAGAAAAGCAGCATTCAGAGCTCATGAGAACATTTGTCCATGCCTAGCAAACATTTCTACTGCAGTTAACTATGGAAAGCAGTTAGTCCAGTCTTTTCCACGTGGTTACTATTCTGCTTGGTCTATAATTACAAAGATGCAGCAAGTGACAGGGCACAAAAAATTCTCAAAACTATGTTCCAAGAAAAATTCAGAGAAAGTTATGCTTCCTTTCATGTCTCTCATATTTTTTTATCCAAAACTTAGGCAATTTCACCCCTATATTCCTGATGTCTAGGTACATACCACTTAAGATGCAAGATCTGTTTTGCAGTACAGTTATTGGATATTCATTTTTAGGATTATTTAAAAATAATTTTATTTTATTATTTTAAATTATTTTTAGGATTACAGGGTAAGAGTTTAGCATCACTCTGTAGAACTAGAGTGTGTTTTTTTCCAAACAGGGACCTCTCAAGCCTTTGATACTGGGAAACAAGACCATTCTACTGATCGAAAGTAGATTAGTTTATAATTGAAAACCCTCTTAAATTTTTTTTTATTCTGCCACAGTTTTAACACACAATCACCACAAAGAGAAATATCTTGTTGTACAATGCACCTAGCAGTGCTTATACAGAGGATAACCAGTATGCCACATGAGCTAGCCAGTGAAGACATGTAACAGCAAATCTAGATCACCATGCTAGTACACTCCAGACACACAGCTCCACTGCTATTAACCCCAACTGATCAGAAAACTAGTCTAAATATAAAATAGGCTAGCCATTCATTAGTAATATGAGATGTTTATAGGAAAAAGCAAGTCTAAATATTCATGTTTCACTATATCACCCAGTTTATGTAACTGACGGTGACTTTACCAAACTGAAATTATGCCACATTCTTTAAATCAAAAGGTCTCAATTCAGGAGTTTCATATACTGTAGTTTTAATGAGAGAAGGAGTTCCTGCCAGTAACTTGTGCACCAACAGCATTTCCACTAGTGAACTAACACAGAAGAACAGGAAGCTGTCTAGAAGAGTACAGCTAGCTGCAGGTGTTCTTTATCCAAAGAGAAAATGGCTTAAAATTTGTAATCTTTAAACAGATACATATTAGTAAGACACCTTAGGGTGCAAACAGTAATTTCACATCATCTTTCATGAACTGGTGAAGTAAAAAGGCACCCTTTTCTTCAAGAACTCCTCACTACAAACAAAATAAAGGGGATGACTGAAATTGATTTGTCCACTATACAGGACAAACACTCCACAGTCATAATTAATTTCTCTTCTAGAATATCTCACCACTGGTTTATGCAAGAAACCAGCAGCAGAATAACATGAGAATAACAGTCCTATATCACCGAGGACGAGTCAAAACAGGACAGGGACACAGCAAAAAGTTCTTCTCACAATTCGAAGTAGTCTTGGCAGAAAACAAGAATAAAATTTTTAAGATTTTAAGATTACCCACACTACATGTAGCTTTATAGGGAAGGGGGAACAATTAGGGAATCTTTAGAACCATTTACCTAAAGTACTATTGAAAAACTATTGGTTCAGGTACAAACAGTTAAAACAAGACAATAGCATTAACTTGTTCCAGATCTCAGGTTCCCTTAAGGTAGGGATGTGCTTAAGTGTACACATTCCAGTAAGTTCATTGTTTTTTGAGTTTTTAAGAAGCCAAACTGTAGACTTGCTTTTGTCCCAGCAAGAGTCAGCTACTAAACAAGTAGCAATGATCTAATTGAGCAGATATCATTTATCTTACCTTATCTACATTTGCTCTAGTTTTGGCAGAAGTTTCTACGTACTGCACCCCCCATTCTTCTGCCTTACTTCGAGCCTCCTCTACAGGCACTTGTCTGCGCTCCTCCAGGTCAGATTTGTTTCCCACTACCAGTAAAGGGATTTTATCCTCTTCAGCCTTCACACGCAGGATCTGTTCCCTAATGCATTATGTATTCAAAATAAAAATGTCTATGTTAGTAATAGCAACAAACCTCTCACACTTATGTGGAGTGAATCAAGTGGTCTGCACATTATTAGTGTTCACAACTGCGTATTTCCCAACAGCTGGACACATTTTAAAATTATTAATATACTTTAAAATTATTCCAAGATTAGCATAGTAATGCTATGGACTTTACACTACTGAAAGCCTCACACTTCCAGGAAGGCAGTTTTACCATTTAGTTAGTGAGTAATCAGGCTCTAGGAAAGAAGAAGAGTATGGCAGAAGAGCAACTGGCAGCAGGAGTTCATTTGAATGAGGAACATTCATTTGAATGAGGAAAAGAGTAGAAGTGCCATGTTTGCCAAGTTCCACCTTGGCATTCAGTCACCATCTTTAATTCACAGTCTGCATCACATCTCAATATAGGTCTGGGCAACATCAAGTCTTTGCCAGAGCAGTAGGTTGCAAACAGCCCAGTAGCTGGCAGAGATCATTCCTAATGGCTACCTAAACTTTACCCAAAGGAGAGAGTTACTACACAGTTCTGAACTAAAATGCTAACAACCTTCCTCCTTCAAAGACTACAGGAAGATACTCAAACTGTCAGCATTAACCTGCCATGCTAAGAGGATGTACCAGCATCCAGGAAAGGAGATGGAGTGATGCTGCAAACCAGTTTCAGTCTGTGCTGTTACTGGGGTAAAACACAAGTCGAAATCAGACTGACACATGCTGCTGTCCATCTAGGATGCTGGAAGAACTCTACCACTCTACACTATTTTTAGATTGCTTCATTTTGTTACGAAGAAGAGCTAAATGAGGCATGAGCACAGTGCTACACCCTCTCATCTTACTGAGTTACCACACTACTTCAGATGCCTGCCTTTTCCATCTACAAAATAACAATGTATGGAGAGTACACGAGACTCTAAAATAGCATTGACACTGAAGCAGACAATCTGCTGTTGCATTTAACTGCATCTTCACACATTTTCAGATTAAAGAGGCACTGAAAGCAAACACTGAATGCCTAGCATCAGTAGGAGAGCTAGGATTTAAAGACAAGCCTATAGTTTGTTCAGTATTCAACTTCTTCATAGCATTAGAATTCCGGAACCTTTTGATCTGCAGTAAATAATACCACTCTGCAGTTTGGCCTGGGATGCTGGTGACTCATACTACCCATTCCACACTCCTTCCTGGACCAAGGAGCTGGTTCTTGCATGTCAGCCTAAATATTCCACTTAACTAGTTTCACTATTTGTTTTAATTCTGAACCATGGAAAAGTAGGAGATTCTGCGTCACAAAGCTCTTAGGCCTTCTTGCCCATCTTCAGGGCTGGCATTGCTTTTTCATTGTTTTGCTGTGCTGGAATCTTGAACCAACACATCGTTAACCTAGTTACAGAAGTCTGACAAAAAAACCCAAACTGCAAAGATAAATACTCCTACTCTTTTTCTTCCAAAGCCTTAAACTTTGGGTTTAACATTGTATTTCACTTAGGCACATAAGCCAAAACCAAGTGCTTCCACTTGTCTCATTTTCTTTGTATTCTTTGAGTGCTACCTGACCTTTTCCTCCATCTTACATTAGGAGGAGTCCTAGTACTCAGTTTTGCAGTTGAACTATTGGTTCCTTTCAGAGCTCCAGTTAGAGCAAACTGAGCTCTGCTCGTGTGTCCCATGACTGTCAGCCTTCTAAAGCAGAACAAAGTCACACAAGTATAATGTGACAAAGGACCAGTATTTTTATACCTCATAAAAGATTTTGTGGTCTTCCACTACCATTGAAAGAGTATGATATATTAAGAACCCGGATCAAAGTTCTGGAGTGCAAGGGGGGTTTGCCTTAGCTTTAAGAAAAACCTAGAAATAAGTGTCCTCAGCTACAGCACTTCCATTACCAGTTAGTATCTGTTAAACTTGTACCACAGAAGCAAAGGGAACATAAGGCAGACCGATAAAGAGCTTTTATTCTGACAAGCATAAGGAACTCCTAAACTTTCCCTATGCTTTGGGAAGTTTTCCTTCAAGTTATACAGCTGTTCCAGGCAATCTTCAGTTTACCTTCTACTGAGACAACAGGTATTATCAAAAAGAGTTAGAACACCTGCCCTGAAGAATGTGGCTACATGGATTCTAAAACCAGAGCAGTGGTTTAAATCCTTTTGTTTTTACCCCCCACACTACACAAGCAGTTTTTGTGGTCAATCTGGTGCCAATTTTTACATCAGAACTGCTAATCCCAAAAAGAAAAATGGAAGTGCTTACTACTACCTTGTGTCTTTCTAGGAATAAGTCTGCCTACAATAGCAATGCTTGGCTGCCAACCCCTGTTTGGCACCAATCCATACCTGAGAGTGGAGGCTAATCCTTCCCTTCCTTAGAGCACCTGCTTCTAGCAGTAAGCAATACTGTGTCTGAAACCTGGCCAAAAGACAGACTTAATTCCAGAAGTACTGTTCTAAGATAATTAAACTTCACATCCATGAAGACTGAAAATTGGCTGGAATATGCCTGTTTTAAGAGTCCAAGAATCTGTTACTTGCCTGAAGTTGCTGCTGGCATAGTGTACTCATAAGTTGCAGGCATGAAGATGACTAAAGCCAGAGGCTGAATGCTGTGGTTTAGGTTATCAATTACTGAGAGCAAAATGGTCAGGTGTCACTTTTATTGATCAAACGGTAACAGACAAAGAATAAAGAGCTGTAGCTTTTAGGCAGAGTTGTCAGAGCAATGCAGGAACTGGATAACTTCCCCTGCCTAGGAGAGAAACTACTCACCGAAACTCTGCTGTCGCTGTGAAGGATTCGTGCTCTGTTATTGAAAAGACAAGAAGAAACCCTTCCCCACTGCGGAAATAGTTATCTCTGATAGCTGCATAATCCTCCTGTCCTGCTGTGTCCAGAATGTCTATCTGAACTTCTTCACCATCCAGAACTACTTTCTTTCTGTAGCTGTCAGCCTTGGTTGGTTCATAGTCTTCTACAAACTGACAAGAAAGGGATCAGTGTTTAGAATTACTGTCAAACATTCTCAGTATTTGTCCATCTTCCTTCTTTCACTTCAGTGACATTTAAATTCCCCAAAATCTTCTCATAATTCAGTCAGCCACTAAGTTCCACCACTTTTTTTTTTAGTTTTACTATTAAAAGCAAATTATTTAAGCCCTTAATACATCAAAGAGCCAATTTTGCCTAGTCAAGTTTTGCTACACAAAACACTGTCAGCAACTTCAGTACAATTTAAGAACAGAGTTGCAGCGTAAGTTACCAGCAATCTGCTGGCATTATCTACATCTCCCACTTTAAGAAAATGCATTTGAATATACTTCAGGAACATGTATCTGAACTTTTAACAGGTGTAGATGAGAGCATCCAGCTGCTGAACATGAAAACCTGCTCCATAATTACACAGGCAAATACTTCAGTCCATTCAGTATTGATCAGATCCACAAAGCCACTGCCAGTTCAACTTAGTTCAACAGCACACATCCAGCAGAGAAGTAGAGAGGTAAAGAACATCTCAGCCTCAGAATACAACAACTAAGCCCAATTAAGCTGGCTGGCTTTCATTAATGACTACATCACCTGTTCAGATACTTACACTACTATACTACTACTATAGTATGTGTGGACAACCTGTAGATAAATGCTAATTTTTGAACTACAGGATCACGTATTCCTTCACATACTAGTGTGGGCTGCCTAATCTAGCTTCCTGTACACCAGTATGGAAGAATTCATGCTATGAACATGCCTACTTCATCACCTGGCTCAGAATGAGCTAGAATATTTACTTCTGACTTCAGCCTTAACTGACCTAAATTACAAAATTAAAGTTCAGCTCCAAGTAGTAACAGCTTCTGTACACAAGCACCCATACATTATGCATGACTTCTGAAGACTGTTCTTTCACAAATAAGCATCAATTTTGTCACCTTTAGCCAGAGATGTTCCCAGAGGACACATCTCCCAGCTTTCTACATCCTGCTCCTGCCAGTTGGGTCATCAGGTCTTCTGCTCATCACATTTAGCTCCTCTGTCCCACAAAAAAAAAAGCTTAGCAAGCCATATGAATTTGTGCTTTAGAGAAGCTGAACTGAAGTTACTTACCTCATCATACATGAACTGAAGTGTGAGTGCAGATTTACCCACACCTCCGCTGCCAACCATAATGACTTTATGGAGTGCCAAGGAGCTCTGGTTCTTGCTCTTGCTGGCAGCCATTGTCCTGCTTGCCAAGATGAAGTGCCAGGCAACCAATTAGATCTGCAGAGAGAAGCAGCACAGTCACCCATCCATGACATTGGTGACATCAGGGTAGCATGCAGGTGAAGTGTCTCACAAGTGCTGAAAGACCAGATTAAAACCCTGCCCTACAAGCCTAAAGAATGGGCCACTCCAATGCACTGGCATGCAAACCATGCCTACAGTATCAGTAGGACAAGGTATTAAAGCAAATACCTTCTATTTGTGACAACAGTACGATTAATGAAAGTGCCAAAGGTTTCTAACAAGCTACTCTTATTTGTAAATCCAGCCTACAAAACTACTGTCTAGAGCAGTTTCTAAAGAAAAATCCACTCTTTCTCAAATGACATGAAATTGTTTTTTATTGTTCTTGTTATAAGGCATTACACCTTTCTAAAATACTTCTTTAATGTGCATACAGCTATACCTTAGATCTGCTCATAGGCAGAAATCTGGCTTTTGATCTTCTCCCTTTGTAGGCTAAGGAAACAGCAGAGATACACAGTAAATTGGCAGGAACAAGTTGCAAAAGCTTCTAGCAGAAAGTCTCATGACATGGCATTAGCATTTATTTTATACTCTTCCTGCCTTTTGATGCTGCAAATCTAATTTGCTTAGAAAAAAAATCCTGCTTTACTGCAAAAAAAGTCTCAGTTCCTATTCTTCTCCTGATGTTGCTAAGCCATAAACGAATAAGCTTCAATTAACAAGCCTCTGTTTGTGTGTTATGCGAGTCTAGTAATTAAATGCTGGAGTCTCCTTAAAAATAATACTGCCTCTTTTTTTGGTTGGTTGGGTTTTTTTTAAGAGTAGCTGGACACAGGAGTTGTACCAGAAGCACAAGCAGCAGCTGCCACGCAGATTAACACAGAGCAGCATCTCTTAGGACAGCACACTGAAGAGAAAAGCAGAAATTAGCAAAACAAAGATGTGTCACCAGTCAGGATTCCCACACAGAGAAAAACCCAAATATGAATATTTCAGACACATGATTTGTATATGGTAGCTGGCAGGACAGAGACTCTTGTGTCCTTGGAGCACCACAAAGGATTCCAGCTGTTCGTATCTTGGCAGAGAGCTGTAAGGAGACCAGCAGACCATTCAGAAAACACTGCTACAGTAAGTGGCTGTACCAGCCTTGATTTACAGCAGCACACTTTATTCCAGAAGCACAGAAGCAATGGACGTTCCAGGAGTCTCAAATTTACCTGGACACAATTACTCAAGAAAAACAGTGCAACTGCCACATCATTGAGTGCTACTGTATGGAAACACAAGGCCAACGTAGAAGTTACTGAGTAGTATATTGGAAAAAGCTTCAGGACAACCAGCTGCCCTAAACAAAATTAACAAGAGACTAAGGGATCATCAGCCCACAAACATGACATAGGATTATTTAGCTTGGAAAGGGACCTTTGGATACTGTCCAGTTCAAACCTCTCTGTGAAAGCAGTTTGCTCCAAGCAATCCAGTTTATGTGCCCTGCATTCTGCATTGACAATTCCATGACCAGTCTGGACAACTGCCCTTGGAGTACACTGATAGTGACTATTTTTTTCCCCTTGTCGTGACTTGATGTTCTGAAAAACAACAAATCAAACTAAGTTTTCATTGACTCATGCATACAAGAACAAACATGCCAACAATCAAGAAGCGAAGTGCCCTCAGGACAGCACTTTCAAACATCTGAGCAGCAGTATTTTTCCATGCAGAGTTTTTTTACTCACACCTGTTTGCTACACACATTTAGTACAGCAATGCAAATTAATCATCTTTAAGTGCTCATTCTGGGATAAACACTGGTAAGTGAAGACAGATATTTTCCTCTGGTAATCTTCTCTATTATGTTATACATCAGCTCCTTCATCCAGGACACTCCTTAGTACAGAAATGGGACATGACAATTTCTACTTCTCCACAGGTTTTCCCTGTACAGCACAAACATACATTTGTTAATGACAGTGAATTCCAGTATTACCACAGACACTGATTTTTAACTTTAGTCACCAGTGAGGCAAGAGAGGAAGAGAACATTTCCCTGCGAAGGGAATGTGGAAAAAGCACAGCAGGTAGCATCTGAACTCCAGAAGTTGTTGCTTTTCCTATTGTCCACATGGCCTACAGATGGTAAATTAGAATTCAGCTTGCTTGGACATAAACACTCAAGAAACAAGAGCTACAGATTGGCCACACAATGAGATAGTTCAGGGACTTTAAGTGTTCTAGAAATAACACAGCCTGCTCTTAAATTGTAGAGAATGCTGTTTTGTCCTAGTTCAAGAGTAGTCTGGATTTCACAGTGTAGATAAGCTGCTTTCTGGAGTGTGACCCTTAGCTATTTTCAGTATAATTGTGACTGGTTTTAACCTGGGAGTATTCTTTTATCAGACATCCCAACATTGTTGTAACTGTTTTGCTGTCTAATACAAAGTTTTCAAATTAGACATGTTTCTGGCATCACAAACTTAGGAATATGTAATAGGCAGCAGTGCTAAGTCCACTGTGCTATGCAACAGCAATAAAGGCATAATTTACTAATAGCCAAGAGAAAAGACTTCTCTTCTGTCAATACAAATACCACATCTTTACATGGTCATGCTAAATGAATAGCTGTATTTTAGGAAAAATACCGACAAGCTTGATTCAGTTCATCATAAAGGTAAGTGGAGAGAATATTTAAATCCTTCCTTCTCTATTCCACCCCAACAATGGCCTGTAGAAACTGCAAGGTCAGCCTTACACTATTACCTGATTCATAATCAAAGCATAATATTAAACAAAACCCACCCAATAGCATAAAAATTTACAGTTTGATTGCATCTAAAGCTCCTCACAGCCAAGATACTTGATCTTCTCTGCAGAGCTGTTCTAAGTGCCACTTGAGTATTTCAGAGGATCAGAACTACAGGAACCCTGTGAATGCAGCAGTATGCTCACAACACAGACACTGTGCAGTGAGGTCCCAGAAGCTTCACACAAAGCAGCTCTTCTTTGCTGGCATCAGAGGGAGCATGGCCCCCTCCAGCCCAGAACAGCCAGGCAGTGAGGAGGCAAGAACAGAGGACAAGGCAAGGCTGAAGCAGTGTGACATAGGATTAACACAGTCAGTATCAGTGCAAAAGTACCAGTGCTTACAGAACAACAGGCTGACAGCACATCACTGGTTCAGAAAGGGGCATGGTGAGATTATAATAGGAATATTCTAATAAAACAATAAGAGAAGGCATTGGAGCCAACTGTTTATTTATTTTTATCTCCACCTCTGCAGCTCAAGAAAGAGTTTACACAACATGGTTCAAAGCTCACATCTAACAGTTCCTTGAGGTTAAAAAAAGTAAGGAAAAAAAAAACTAAAAAAAAATCTATCAACACAAGTGGAAGTTCTCTCCTCTATTATCTCTGAGTAGGCAAGGATGAATTTTCTTCCTAGTCTGTATATTAAGCATCCTTGAGGCAGTCAAGACACTCACATTAACTCATCTGTTCACAGAAAAACAAGCCTTGGAAATCCAACCACTTCTCAAAAAAGGAGCAGTGTCTAGAAGAACCTGTGACAACTGCAGTTGCTTTAAAACACTACTCAAGTCCCTCCAGTTTAAGGGGTATAGATTTAAGGCTACAGGTCTTACTGAATGTGCTGAAGAGCTCACTCTGGGTAGGTGTCCAGATAAGACACCAAACACTGTGGTAAGATGCCTCCTCTCCTCTATTGCTCTTGTTGTTTGGGCAAGTTTACTTTCCAGCAAGATTCACCCTCCTCTGACAGGACAAGAAGCAATCCATTGGGCAGTCAGTCAATCTATTTAATATCCATCTGTCATTTTACTCTCAGGTTTAATGACACCATATTGAACTTCATATGCTAAGTGTCATAAGCTGTAAAAAAACCAAAACAAACAAACAAAAAAATCCCACCACACCCCAAACCTTCTGAAAGTTTATTTGGGGGAGTGAGGTAGGGGAGGTGGTTTCTTCTGCTTACCATTCATCCTGCTTTGAAATAAACTGCTAGACAGATGCCATGTCAGAGAATAAACCTTTTCTAGCAGTCTTTCTTCTTTAAGAAAATAGAAGTAATTACCTGTTTCATCTGTTTTAAAAGGTAAAGATTAAGCCAATGACTTGATAACACAGCATTTATTTTGTAATAGGTAACACACAGCCTTATGCACAATAGGAGCTTTATGATGCTGGTTTCTTCAGATCAAGAAAAGAAAGTTACACCAGCCACAGGCTGCCCACGTGAAGCACAGAATCTACAGGAATCAAACATAGGAGTTACTAATCAGCTGTTTTGATTTAGACTTCTGAAGATCTCTACTTGGCCACAGGACTAATCAAACCATGCCACCTTCAATGTAAGATATCCAACCCTAAGCTCACCAGCTATTTCAGCCTTCTCTTATCTGTTTAGATTACAATTGCTACAGGTTAACTAAAGCCCCCTGCACAATGTTGTGTCATTCTTGGCTGGTCTCTTGAAACTGAGCACTTCAAGGCAATTGTTTATAAACAGCTTAGTAAACTGCTTTTTCACCACCCTCTCCTCAACCTAAACAGTAAAACTGCTCAGAACACAGTTTACAAACAGGACTGGTTTACCTAATACCAAGATTCAAAGACTATGACTGAATAACTACATGTATTTCAAACCAGACCACACTTCACATCCCTGTTTATTTCACGTGCATTAAGACACCACAGCTGCAGAACACTTAAAGGAAAACACTCTTGTCACTTCACAAGAAAGAAACTTTGCTACAGTTCATCAAAGCACATAAGAAAAAAAAAAAAGCTTCACTAAGTCTACCTGTTTTCCAATAAATATTCGGCTGCTGTAATAAAAGAATCTGAGACTCTCCAAAGGCTTTAATTGGAATTGCTGCTAGTTCTTCCATTCAGTTTGAGATTTAAAACTGGAATAAAGCTCTAAGCTCAAAATTGCTGAGATCAGCCCTTGTTCTCTTGCTGTGCAGCTGATATCTTTGGACATTTCTTTTCATTGCTATCCTGCCACTGAAAGCAGCCATTCTTTGGATTTTAAAACAGGATTCTAGAAACCCTTAGCCCAATAGCTTGACAGAGGAGCTTTGTTAAACCCTTCAGATACCTACTTTTAAAGGAAAGTCTGGGTATTCAACCTATTATAAAGACTTAAATATGATGTCATCAAAAGCAAGCATAAAAAGAACAAGGTTTTGCAACAGTATTTTAGTGATCCTCATTTATCAGAATATGAATTAGAGGCTTTGAAGTGTTTGGTTCTATGATATGCCCACAAGAATGCAGTCACAGAAATTCCCTGGATCACAAAACTAATTAACAATCTCACTGAGCTATGAACTGTAAGAGCTCCTCAGCCATTCTGAGGTTACCCAGAAAATATTTAAGTACTGAAATTCCATTAGCTTTCAATGGACTGTAAATGCTCCAACTAGTAATTCAACTAAAAAAACCCATTTGAGATTAAGTGGCATATTTAATGCCACTGAAAATTTTAGGATATGCAGGCTGAAAAATTACAAATGCTACTCTGTCCTCTTTTGCTGTGCTAATATCTTACCTCTTGGCATATATCCAGTTAACGGTTTCCAAGCTAAACAGAGATCACAATGTGTTTGGTAGAAATTCCTTCTTGGGATATCCTCATATCCTTCCCCATGTAATTCTGGACATTTCTACCTTCTCAGTTGCGCTCACAGATTTTTCTGGGCCATGTTTAATTGGATCAAAGAATTCATTAAGCTTGAGATGTCTCCCAGAGCACATTGGGGCAGTTCTGCAGTTCCCATTTGTATCACCCAATCCTGCCATCCCCTGGCCCTCAGTCCCCTCTTTCTTGCCCCTGGCTGTTCCAGCCCATCTCCTCCTGCAGCAGAGCCATTCAGCACAGCCCACTGGGCCTGGCAGTCACATCTGCAAGGCCACACACACCTCAGTGCTGATGTGAAGGGACTTTGTATAACTAAGGCCAAAGAAGGTTTAAGTACAGCAGCCAAGCAGTTCTTTAATAGTGCTGCAGAAACACAGGGCAGTTCCCTGACCCTGTTCATGATTCACTCCTTAGACAAGGGGCAGCCACCACCCTGCTGCAGTGGCTGGGCTGAGCACTGGAGTGAAACCCAAGATTTGCTTTTGGTCATCAGGCATTTTCTCTCCCTAAGATCTACTAGCAGACTTGCAGTTGCCACAATAAGGGCACTGGAAAGGAAACCCAAAACAGATTTTGAAAACTTAATACTTTATAATGTCAGGGTGAAAAGTAAGAATTTAAGGCAAGGAACTACTTTACTCTGTACACATAAAGGGATCTAACCTCTTTATATAGGCTAGATTCTTATTCAAAGTGGCAACAACCATATCCCTAAATGTTACAGGAAAAAACAGAATAAATACATTTACTTGATACACTTAAAGTTACATTACACCAGTTTAAGTCAATTATTATTAGTTACTAATCCTGCCTAAACACCCCAGAATTGTGTGCACGCTTAGAGATATTGGCTGCTACAAATATGCTCTGGCCTGAGCTACACTGCTAAATAACAGACACATGAAGCAAGACCAGGACTCGCAAGTTCACTATGTTACAGCAGTTAAAGATTAAACCAGAACCCGAAGCCAGGTCATTACTATTCCCCATCTCCTACGAGGCTGGGGAAATGACAGGCACAGATTGAAGAACCATTTCAATGCAGAATTGTTTTTCATCAAATGAATCAGACTGGAGTATTAGCTTCCATAATAAGAAAGACTGCAGACTCTGAGATGAACTTGTACTGCAGGAGAGTCCCTAAGACTCGCTCATCTGGAAAATATCACAGGGAGTATAAAAACAGTATTTTTAACATAGTTGTGATCAGGAGCCCTCTTTGCATGCATGATGAGGACACAGATCACACTATAATACTCCAACAGTATCAATAGCATCAGACATCCAACCATTGGATACCAGCCTATTAGGATTAAGAATCCTTACTAGTGACCCTGGTTTCCACACTGTATCTTACTTTTCACTATTCCACACATTTGCATGCAAAGCCATCTCCAGCTCTTCACTTAGACTAAGAAAGTTTAATAAGATCAAATGATTTTGAGAAGAGTGGACATAGTACACAAAATATTTTTTGGCACCTACAGTTGTGTAGAAAAGGAAGAACAAGAGACTTCTAGGTGCATTGCTCCTTTAACTGATCATTGTCCTGGCAACCTACAAAGTCTAGCACGCTGCTCTTTCCAACAGGTTATAGCTAGACTTGGATAATTCCATCTTTTAATGCTCTGTTCAGATCAGGACCACCACAACAGTGATCCATTTTAAGTACAAAATACCTGTATATACTCACATTCCCCACAATCCTCTCAATCCTTGCCAAGCACATCTTAACTCTTCTTACAAGTTTTCAGAGATGCATCAGTACAGCTTAGAAAGCAAATCTGACAGCATTTAATTTACATTTACTTACTAGATGAAATTCTTCAATATATGCCCTCTCACTCATTCAGTACAAGACCATTCTATATTACTCATTACAAATAGACAGACATTACCTTACACATCAGCAGTAATCTCAAGCCCATAACCTTGCTATGAATAATCTTGATGTCTAAGAAAAACTGGAACTAAATCCCGTCCAAGATTGTAACAAGGTTGCAACTTTCAAAGATTTAGTCACAGGAAAGAATCAGTCTGATCTGCTGCTCCGAAGAGCAACACTTTAAAGCAAACTTTAAGTGTTTAAAACTCAGATCTTATGCTGCAGTGAAATATAAGCAAATATACACCCCTGTTCCTAAGGAACTTAAATATCTGAATTTGTTTGTTCGGNTGTTGTTGTTGTTTGCTTGGTTTTGGTTGGCTGTTTATTTTTAGGATTCCATCAGAGTGAAAGAAAAATACCAAGTAACTTGTTTCTGAGCAGTAGCTCAGAGAAGAAAAACTATTTCCCTTGAACAGTGTTTTTAAGGCACTGGAGCACACCCTCCCCCCACCCCTCCAAAAAAAACCACATACATCTATATTTAAGTCAATAAGGTTTCAATGTCATGGTATAAAGCTAACACTCTTAATAGCCAGGTATCAACAGTATCAAGAGATTGTCATTGCATGTAGGCAATAGAGTTATTATAATTGCCCAACTGCTGCACAGATATCATGCAAGCTTCATAGTTACACAGAGCTTCATGGGAAAAAAGTAAGAAACCGCTCTCCACATTATTTTCCACATTACTCAGTACAGAGGAACTAGTAGAGCATACATAGCATATACTCTTTATTTCAGCAAGATAGCATTACCTAGAGTGAAAGTCATAAAACTTTACTACATAAAAGTAGTGCCATTACAGCTAAAACCACTTCTGTAGGGAGATATCTAACCAGACCTCTCCAAGTACTTTCAGAAAGCCTCCAAGTCTAATATTAACACCCAGAAGACATATTGCAGACAGACTACAGCAGAGAGGGATCTACCGTGCTGCTCTTACCCTGCAAGATCTTGCTAGAAAACCTGATAGAAATCTTCGACAAGCACAAAGACTGAGTTAATACCGTTAATCAGTATTACTATGCTAAGAAATTTGTCACTGGTGATAACAGTCTAGTTGCCTAATTACTTAGGCTACACCACTGTTCACAGTAGTTAATTTGGCTCATACCAGAAAAGTGACACTCAGGCAACAGACTTGTTCAACAGCCTTACTCCCACTGACTTGCAAAGTGTATTTCAACTACAGTTCCTTTGAAAGCTCACCCATGCAGAAACATGTCCATCTTTGATACACAGCACACACGAAGTCTACCACCAAACCACTAAGAGACAGTGGTGACATGCTTCAGACAGTTAATCTCATACCGATTTTTAACTGCATCTCCAGGAGCCTAACAAATACAACAGCCAAGTCAAACATCTCAGATCACACAAGCAGTGTCTTAAGCAGCACACTAGAGCTCAAAATAACCAAAATCTTACCTCAGTACCAGGTTACAACATGGTTTCAGTTACTTCAGCGAAAAAACTGCAGCTATATAATCCACAAGAAAGTTACCACTACCACTGATTTCACAAACTCCAACAAATGCTAATTCAACCAAGAACGTGCTGCAGAGTTGCAGGAGCTCTCACTACTGTTATCCAGTTCTGGGGCTGTCAGATCTGAGATTGGTCTCACAAACACAGCACCAGACACTGCAGACAGGCCACAAGCTGCTACTGTTGCTCCCCCAAAGGATATACCTCACTAGATCATGCTTCCCTAGTGAACTGGATGTCTGGGATAAATCTCAACTGGATGTCTGTGATGAATCCAGAACTGGATGTCTGGAATAAATCACAAGCCCAAACATTATTCAGGTAATACCCGCAGGAGCAACTGTCTCTGCCCATACAATTACATTCCTTGCTCACAAACTGAAGGTAATGTCTCATGCTCACATCCCCATTTGGGAAAATGTAAGCCACTGTTGAGACTACATTTGATGCAGATAGGCAAGAAATTCTCCTCCACCCTGAGCTCACTCTTAACCACAGAATCCCAGCTCCCTAGGAGCACTCAGGGATCATCTTCCTATAGCCTATGAAGCTACTTCCACTATTTTAAGCACTTCACTGACTTCACTGAGGGGTTCACAGATGTGTACCGTGAGTCACTAGGCTCCCTCAATCAATATCACACAAGTGCCAAGCACTGAACCTTTCCCTCCATCCTTTAATCAATGCATTTACATCACACAAAGCAACAATAGTGGTACCCATTTAGTACCCATAATTCAGCTGCTGTGTTAAGTCACCTTTAAATAGATTTCTTTACTCCAGTTTCCCCAATGAGGTAGAGTGAATACCATACCAAGGTATTCTGCACATACAAGAGCTGCCTTTCTACTGGACTAGGAGATGTTTTCAATAACAGACAGTTTTCCAGACTACTGTATTCATATACTTTACATCAAAGCCAACAGCAGTATTTCTATCTTCAAACGGGAACTGGATTATTTCACCACTACAGGGGTCTTATGCAATTTCAGTATCCCTATAGTTAAGAAGACTAAAAAGCTGTGGAGAGCTTAACTTATGGGAGAAGTGCTATCCTTGGCCTCCCTCATAGAGTGCTGTGCCTACCACTATAAAAGCATTTACAGCCAAATATGTGCTCTCCAACACAGCCTCCAGAGTGCTGTAGAATTAAGAGTGGCACAATAGAACATGCTTGGTAACTCTGGGTTTGGGTGGCAGACTATTAACTCAGAACCACTCGACTTCAACACAGAGAATTAGGACACATTTAGTTCAGGACACTTCCCTTTATGACCTAGCAAATGACAGGTCACATGAACATACAGAACTAGTGAAGAATATAAACTGTGCATTTATTCTTGTGTGCTCCTAGAGACATTTCCTATCTCTGCAGAGCACTTTACCAGAATAAAAAAACACTATTCTGATACACAGCCAGCTGATCTCAGAGCTCATGCCTCTCCTGGGAAATCAGCACAACAGGGTGCTTCCATACACGAATGCATGCAGTACAGGGAACAAGCTGGAGACTTTGGGGGTCTGTGTGTAGCTGCAGGGGTTAGAACCTCACTGGGATCACAGAGATGAGCTGGGAGAGCTCTCATGGCTCCAGTGCTGCTGTGTGGATGGCTACAGGCTCTTTAGGACAGACCAGCAAGGCAGGAGAGTTGTCTGTCCCATGAGAAAAGCTGGAGTGCACAAAGCTCTGTCTAGAGATGCTAATGAGCCAGTTTATGGGTCAGGAGAAGCACAGTCAGCAAGAAGACTGGACAAGGCAGTCTCCACAAGTGTCTTCCAGCCCCAGCAACTTTAAGTCAAGTCTGTGCCCAGCAATGCAGTTGCCACAAATCTTATCTGTGGGAAGGCCCATTTTTCAACTTGCCCAAGTAGTACAGCAGAGCTAGAAAACTTAAAGCCAATCCATCATGACTTACACTTAATTAGAAACTTTATCTAATACTTATTTACAAAAGTATAACGGGTTCATGTTCTCCTATGGCCCCTGTTATACTATTGTACTAGATGATATTAGAAGACAGTTGTGAATATTTAAGGAAAGGAGCTGAACAAGAACACTGCTTGATCGCTGTTTTACAAGCTAAATGAAGATAGAGATGCACAGTATCACCACCAACTGGTCTGCATAAGAATTTTTTTCATTACTTTCCTTCCATTAAAACTTCAGAACAGATTCAACCAATAAAGCCTACTTTGAATTTAGTTTGCCTTATAAGACCAACTTAAATGTAAATTTCCAACGCCTGCAGAATTGTTTAAAAAACTTAAATTGATTCCTAAACTGTGTTTTAAAACATTATAAAACGCAAAGAAAGATAGGAATGTGTGCTTGAAACTGGTGCTGTCGTTTGAAACACCATTTCCTTAAATTTCTTGGCTAGTCTGTTTTATGACATGGTAGATAAAAGCAAAAAGCTGCCATAAAAGTCAGTCAGTGAGACTTCTTGGTGAGTACACTAATGAGAATTCCTTACCTACCCAACACGAGATCTCACAGTAAGCCAAGAACACTAAATAGCAGAAGAGTACCATCATGGAGAGGAGTTTCTTACTGCAGCAGCAGTTTAGTGGAAAGGCTGTATCACAGATCATTACATACTTTACAATTAATTCATTTTAATCAGGGAGCAGCTTCCCCAGTTAGTAAAACCACCTCTCTTCTGGAAAGCTGAGGCAACTGGCATGCAACTCGATCTAAAACTACTCCACTTGTTAAATGTCTGCTTTAGACTTGTACCCAAGACAGCATCCTCTGGAGCAGGGTAGCACTAACCTTATAAAACACCTACTTAAAAAAAAAAAAGCCACTTTAGCATGTGTTCTGCAGGATGAAGTCCAGGGTTCAGGTAGTTCCTACAAATAATCTTTTAAAGTGCTTTGTCATGGTAAGTATAATCCCGTAATGCAGTACTCTACAACAATCTTGTCTATAAAGTGGGATTCTTTCCTCTGTTAAACCTGTGATTCAAACCACCAGCTTGGGGAAAAGAAAAAAAGTCATCAATATTAAATCCAAGTTGGAAACATTCTTTAATATGCCCATCTACCATGCCCAAAATAGGGACTAAGCCTAGGTCTCCAGTATTCTTTTGAAAGACCATCTTTCACTACAGGCAAAAATATATACAGAAAGGGCTAGAAGCCAGAGAAATCACAGCATCTGCTTAACTCAGCATGTTCTCAGCTTTCCAGTTCTATGCTTTGACTTCAGATTAGTTTTGACACATTCCAAATTTAAGAAGAACATATTAAAAACTCCATTATTAGTGGCCTAAAACATTTCACACTAATCACTTCAACTGACAGCAACACTAATTCACAAAGTAACGGCTGACAGGATTAAGACTTTAACAAATGCCTATAATCCCAGAACTGATTTTTTCAGTCTTTGACTTGTGATCCAGCAAAGATTCCTAGTCAGGACTGCATTTCCATTAAGTCTCATATTCATGTAATCAACCATTATTCCTTTGTCAACAACTTCAGCAAGGAGGGCTATAGGCTCAAGGTTCCACAAGAAAACAGCTGCAATTCTAAGCAAGCACTTTGTTACCATAAAGAATCAAGTAGCTACTTACACATCAGCCTAAATAACATTCTCACATTACAAGACTCCATGACTTTCATTTTGACAGGTCTTGAAAAACACATTTACACATCTCAAGCACAAGAGACAAAACAGATCCTCTAATATTATTATTAAAGCAGTATTTGGAAGAACACGAAGAGATAAAGCAGTTATACAGAGTTATACAGACTTATCTTGCTTAAATGACAAGACAACTTGATATTTCTGGGACAGGCATGGAGGGAAGTTGTTTAGTTCTGTTTAATGAGCTAAAAGAGCTACCAACAAAATGACTGCTCCTTAGCAGCTATTAGCAAGGACTTCTAAAATACATGTTCTTTAGCCTCTTACCAAGAAGCGAGTATCAACTGTATCATACAACAAAAGCCACAAAACTGACTACTACCACTAGGAGAGTAAAACAGCCAAGAAAGTTTGCTGACCTTGCTGCTCCAAGCAATAGCAGGCAACAAGCAATGGAATCTTATCACCACTGCTTGACAGTGATGCAAAAGAGTTAGCAGAGACAGGGGGCTTGAAGCTGGACGAAGAGAGAAAACCTACAAACTGCAGGTTTTTATCAGCAGGATATTATTTCCAACTCAAGACAGAATGAGTTTAAGAATGTAAGTTGCTATATGACCTGGCTGATAATTAGGATCACGTCTCCTAAGTGAGCCACGCAAAGTCAGGCACCCAGGGAGTGAAAAGCAGCAAGCACATACATTTATCTACTTCTGTGGCCTCCCAAGCCACTGCCTTTCACTCAAACCCCCGGACACCACTACTGCCATCCCGAGCTGCTTGCTACAGCAACAGGCACAAGACACCTACTGACCTCAGCTCTGTTTGTCTTGATACCACTGGGCACTTGCACTCCCATGGGTGCTTGGTGCCTGCACAGCTGTCATGAGAAACAGGCTCCTTCAGTACCCCTGCTAAGGGAGGCTATTAATTCACAGGAATCCGTTGTGTAATAGAAAGCAATTCATTTAATCAGTCACATGGAGCTTGAATCTAGTTAGTAAAAATGGCTGCGTTACCGTGTAATTATTCACTGCAGGGAAAGTGAACAGGTTTACAGGACAAGAAGAAACTATGAACCAGATTGTCAAGTCATGATGCTAAAGCTTGTTCTGGTGTTTCATGTGGCCATTTCTGCTCTGTTCACAGGACTGTTTTGTTCCATGTGGAGCTTGGATCCCAACACTGCCTAGAGAAGCGAGTAATTTTATCCAGCATTTGGTCAAATAACAGTAGATTAAAATCAATTAAGAAGCTGAAAAAACTTAAGAGTCTAAATGAGGCATTAGATCACAGAAACTATAAACCATTCAGGATCTCAGTGTACACATCCAAGTTGTCCAGGCAGTGTCCCATCATTACTGACTTGATTTGATCTAAATGCCTCAACTGCTCTTCTACCCAGATTTCCAGTACCACTGCACTGACAATTAAAGACAAGTTCGAGAGTTTTAAAGGATGGCCAAGAAAGGATATTGTCTGGTCAAATTAAGCTTTCAGTTAAGAGCTTCTGTAAAGCATTCCACCTAAATCTTTAGACTAGAAATTCCTCTGCAGTATATACATAACACTAGCAAAAACAGGTCAGTTTCACTTTCTTCCAGGCATGCAAAACAGAATCAAGTTGGTTTACTCCAAAAGAAGTGAAAATAAACAATTTACTACTAAAAGTCTAACATAGGAAATTTGTTTACAGGACTAGTCCGAAGGCCATTCTATTCCTAAATGAAGTATTTAACAGAGGAAATAAATGCAAAATATTTCACCATGGTAAGTTGGTATCATCTGATCATAAGCAAAAATCCAAGTAGTTAAAGTTATTCTAGCAAGTCTGCTATGCGTGAATGAGTGCAAAGATGCTATTGTCAAGAAAGATTGAGCTGTTGCTATTAAATTCTCTGTAATAAAATTATTTTCAGCCTTCAAGTACATCACTTCCAAGAACCACAAGTCTGGTTCCAAGTTGTTAGTTCCTACTCTCACTTTAACGGGGGTGGGGGTTGGGGGCAGGGCGTATTTAAGACATTAATTAAAAATAAGACAGCTTTTCCTGAAAATCATGTACTTCTGAGGATGAGGACAGGCACCTTCCTGTCCCTCAGAAGAGAAACAAGGATCTCAGAACCAGAGAAGTAATGTTAGAACAGTTAAAAAAAACAAAAAGCGAAACCCAAAACTACTCAGACTGCACACTTTAGCTTTGAAAATGGCAAGGCTGCTCCTTGTGCAGGTGCGGTCTCCTTGCTCCCTTCCACCATGAAAATACCCAGGCATAGTCAAGGCTAAGTCTCCTGTTCTCAGAACAGAATCGATTCAACAGGGCTCCAGCAGAATGACCGAGTTAGGCCTCCACCAGCTGTTCAGGAAACATGACTGGGCTGCTTTGTCTCACCTCACTCCCTGCCCTTCTCCAGGTAAGGTCACATTCAGGCACCACCCTTCTCTTCCTACCAGATCTACACCGGTAAGGCTGCAAGGAGGATAAAGATGGGCACAGAGAGAACCTACCCAGATAAAACAAGACCCCCCAGGAACTTCTGGCTTAGCTGAGACCGACAGCATCCCAAACCCTCTGTTTATCTCCCACAGACGAAACGTTATCACTTATCCGAGGGCACCAAGGAAAGGCAGGGCAGCTCAAGGCCAGCTCCTCCTCGCCCTTTCCCTCCCCCACGTCCCACTTGTAGATAGGAGCCACAGCGGTCCCCGGCTACACCTCAGCCCGGCGCCACCGGGAGCCGCAGAGCGGCCGAGTCCACGAGCGGGGCCTCTCGCTTCCCACTGCGGCTCCCGCGCAGGCCCGACAGTCACCGGCTGCCCCCGCTCTCCCCTCGCCAACCCCCGGTGCTCTCCCACGGCCGAGGAACCCTCAGGTGGAAGCCGTGGGGCTCTACTCGCCGCATGCACCCGGGAGAGAGGGGCTGCCCCGCACCGCCGGTGACACCTTCCTTCCCTCCCTCTCCCCAGAGCGCGGAGACGGGGGCGCTCAGCCACAACCCCAGGCGGCGGCCGGGACCCGGCGACTCCCGCCCGCCTTCACCGAGGGCGCGGGGCCGGGACTGCGGAGGCCCCCACAAGCCCGGGGTTGGGGTGGGGGGATCCCGAGGCCGCTGCTCGCTCTCACCTGGGGGCTAAGGCCCGGCTCCACACGGCGGCTCCAGTCCGGCTCCCGTCTCGGCTGTGCCCCCCGGCCCCGCTGCTCCCGCTGCCGCCGCGCCCCGGCTCTCATTGAGGGGGCAGCGCCGCCGCCCGCGCGCCCCCGCCGCGCACTTCCGCCCTCGCC
>VXAX01002641.1:408448-444547 GCA_013399835.1 Leptocoma aspasia
GGCCGAGCCCCCCGGTGTGAGGCGGGGCCGAGCCCCCCGGTGTGAGGCGGGGCCGAGCCCCCCGGTGTGAGGGGCCGGTCCTGCCAACGCAGCCGCCGAGAGCAGCGGGAAGGGGCTGCCCGCCACACGGCCGCCTCCGGCTGTGCCCCCCGAGCTCTGCGCAGAGTGCGCCGGGCGGCTGAGCCCGTAAGCCTCGCAGGCTCGATTTGACCCAAAAGAATCACAGTCATTTCGGTTGGAAAAGACCTTTGAGATCATCGAGTCCGATCTATGACTAAATATCATTATGTCAGTTAGACCATGGCACTGAGTGCCACGTTCACTCTTTCCTTAAACGCGCCCGGAGACGGTGAGTTCACCACCTCCCTGGGCAGCCCAGTCCAATGTCTAATCACCCTTTCTGTGAAGAATTTCCTCTTGGCGTCCCACCCAAACCTCACCTGGCGCACTTGAGGCTGTGTCCTCTCATCCTGTCCCTGGTTGCCTGGGAGAAGAGCCCGACCCCCACCTGGCTACAGCCTGCTATCAGGGAGTTGTAGAAAGCGAGAGGATTCCCCTTGAGCCTCCTTTTCTCCAGGCTAAACACCCCCAGCTCCCTCAGCCTCACAGCACTTGTGCTCCAGACCCTCCACCAGCTTCGTTGCCCTTCTCTGGATTCACTCCAGCACCGCAATGTCCCTCCCTGAACCGAGGGACAGAACGGGACCCAGGATTTGAGGTGTGGCTTCACCAGCGCTGAGTGCAGGGGGAAGAGAAGTTAGGAAGGGCTCCGTCTTAAATACATTACATATTTTAGTGCAAATTCTACCAATGGATGCAGAAATTAAGTTTGAAGTCAGAATGCAAAGGAATGGAAGTATCCCTGATTTGGCTACGGGTTGAGAGTGCTGAGTGCTTTATCAAATCATTGAGCTGCAATACCATCAGGTGTGTGCAGCACAGAGCAGTTTTCACTACTCAGGAAAAGAAAATAATGGCTATTGCTATATTTACTGTGATTATTTCTTCAAGTCTTTATCAGTTCTCAAATCCAAATTCTCTCTGGCCATCTCCAGTGTTACTAATCACACGGTCAGGCACAGCTATCTTGCCTGTTACAAAAGAAAACGTATCTTTTCTCATTGCTTTAATTTGCTTAATTTTTCTAGGCTTCAATGTTGACCTATTTGAATTCCACTCACTAAATTTAAGAGTGAATATGTTGGGTAAAATTATTCCTTCTGGAAAAACATGCTTTGCATGATAACACCCACTTTGGGAAACAATGGAAATTATGATTCCCACTGATCTCTGAGGGGTTCAGCTCCTCTGGGACAGAAGTAATATGTTAAGTAACTGTGTTAGCTCCTGCTTTCACACTGGGCTTCTATGTGGCCTCCTGCAGAAGAGAAAGGGAAAGAATTAATTACATTCTAGCTCTATCCACTGATGGCTGGGTGAAAATGCATTTTCAAGTTGGAGAGCATAAAAAAGGCCTGTCACTTAAAATAAATGCAAAAAAAAATTCATCCTTAAAAATGTGATAGGTGAAACAATGGCCTATTGCCAAAGCTAAATAACACAGAGGAGGAATTTGAAAGAGATTTACTAAAATCTGTAATTTCAGGGTTGGGAGAAAATGCCAGGAATTGGAAAAAAGAAGTTGCAGAGGCAGAAAAAAAAAGTAGTCGTGTGGTTCTGAGAAACAGCTGAGTACTTCAGGACTGCATAAAAAGGAAGTATCTTCTGAATTTTTCCTCTTTTCAAGGAAACAACATTTTCAATGCTGTTTGTAAGTAAACAGGATTTACATCATCATCAGTTTCTCTTCCTAACTCAAACTGCAAACCACCAGATTTTAGTTAACTCCTTGTGAGGAAAAGTGAAATTATGAAATTAAGGTATTATGAAAGGTCCTGATTACAGAAATTCTTTCCCTCTGCCTTATAGATTGTATCAGAACTGCACAAATATTCATCCTGCACTAGAAGCTGGCAGGCTGAGAGCTATTTGCTATCATCCACACAAAGAAAGAATAAACAGAGAAAAAAATATTGCCAAATGTGAAGGAATCCTGTTTTATAGCTAACACTTAAATTTAGCCAATTCGTGGTATTTCAAGGATTAAACAGGGATGGTTTTATAATATAGATATATGGTAATATAGATTCTGTACATTTGTATGTGGTCCTAAAAGCAAATGGACAAACCCAAGAAGACCCAAGCAAAAATTAATCAGCACTGTTTTCTATTTATCCTGTAACTGTGTCTCCATGGACATCTTTCATGCCATGCGGGCATTGTGGTGGATTCATTGCCCTGATGTGACGATCCACAGAAGATAAACATTTTCAGCAAATTGTATCTATGATTAAAAACTGCCAAGAACCTGGGAAGCTGAGTCTTTTCAAAGTGAATGCAATACAACTCTCCTGTACATACCACAGTGCTGACACTTCCACTTTCGCCTTGCAAAAAAGAGGGTTAAGAAATGAACCACATCTACCCTGCTTCCGAAAATTGTTTAGGGGAAACCTACTTCTTTGTAGTAATCTACTCATGACAAAGAACATTTGTGTGATGCCACATTTTGAATTATTATGCATGTTGCCTGGTATAATCTCCATGGTTACAGATATATTTCTTGCTTCAGCACTTTAGGAAGAAAAATTCTATAGAATAATTTAGGGGAGAAAATTCCTTTTTGTTGTCATTTATATTGCATTTATTTTATTCTATTTGCTTTCACTTTCTAAACAAGTAAAATTTCAGTAGAGATGGAAAAATTTGTCTCCGGCTGTTGCTTTATCCTACCATAACATCTTTTAAACTGCAAATTCCTGGAGATGGAGACAGTATTTTTTATGCATATATTTAGTTTCTAATCCACTAAGAATGTAACAGGGCACTGTGTGTCACTGCCAGAGTCATAAACAACAGTAAGTGTGGTGGGATGACTGAACAGTAAATATTTTTTCTTTACAAAGATTAGTTCTCTTACTTCCCTTCTGAGCAGCTCTAAATAGAAATTAGCTGAAGTTAGTTCCAGAAACTGGTGATGGGAAAAATGTAAATTTTGGATATTTAGCTCTTTTCCTACACCATTTGTACACCTGGTTATTCTTTGATAGTATTCATAGGGGAAACAGAGGAATGCTTGGGGAACAGAAACACCACCCCCCACTGTATTATCTAGAATGCTCTGATGTCCCATTTGTTCCCAAAATACACAGTTTTTTGTATGTGCAGAGTTGAGCTGCCAGAGTTAGTCTAGGCTCAGGTAACTTTTAAGAAGAGGTACATGTGCATAGTGTGCCCTCAAAGAGCGTTCGTTCTAAATTAAAAATGCTGTAGTCAAAGATGATTTCCTATTTGGGCATGGATAGCCTAACAAGAAGTATGCTTTATAGATTATTTGTGTACTTAAGAGAATGCCACTAACCTCACCATGATTTATGAACTTCAGCATTTAAAAACCATAAAGCAATAAACTAAAATATATCTGAAACAAGCAATAGCAAAGGAAATATGACTCTGGTTTTGGTCTTGTAGGAGATTATGGTGTTTTGACTGTACCATTCACTTTATTTTTGTTACAAACAGCCGGAAGTCACCACACTAAAACAAAGTTCACTGTCAAATAACCTTTCCATTTCAGATACAGCTGGGATTTGTCAGGATCATATCACAAGGTCATTTTTAAGGAGATTCTCACTGACATTTTGTGAGGTAAGGGATTTCACATTCCACTTTTACAAGTGTTACACTTCTGATCGTCATGATTATCAACACCATGACAGATTTAGGGCCTGATCTTGGAATTTTTACAGAAGGAGCTAAGTTTATTGTAAATAACTTGATAGCCAAGAAGCAAAAGAAAATAAAGGGTCTACAATGAGTTAGAAGAGGTCATTCCATGGCCCAAAGCCAACATCAGTTACACATATATAATTTTTGGCATGCAATTTTTAAAAATGCAATTAAGATTGTGGTATTATTGTAGCAGTTTGTTTAAAGTGATGGACTACTTTATCATAAGAAAAAAAACAACAACATTTACCTGTCACTTTCTGCAGATTAAGCATATTAATTAGTTCCATAGTGGACAGAGCCATGACATTTTTTTTTCCTTTTTTGCACCCATATGATAAATATTCAAAAATCATTACTTTTTTCACTCTTTATAGTTCTTTTCCTCTTTCAAATAACACCTGATTTTGCAGTTGTTTTTTGTAGGTCATGTTTCCTAACTGCAAGTCACTCTCCTTCCCCTTTGGACTCCCTCCAGATGGCTGGTGTTTCCTGAAGTGTACTGCTGAAGCAGATATAGTAAGTGAAGCTTTACCTGTTAAATGTAGAGTAGAAAGTGTGCCTTAGTGTCTTACAGATCACACTGAAGCCAGTTTGGTAAAACCATGAATTATTACAAAAATGGATAAGGCAGGAGATTTTTTTCAGAATATTAAGCAGCTAACACATTTGAGGATTTACCTCCCTGAGTTGAACAGTGCTACCTTGTTGAACAGCTGCTGCTGGAAGGTAGTGTGAGCATACTTGAAAAAAATTCATGCTAACAGATCTCGTCCCTCTTATTTTTAAATCAAATTTTCCAGATTAAAATATTGACAAATATATTACATTAATAATGAAAATTACTGGCTTTTACAGCAGCCAGCATTCTAGCAGTGTGGGAGCAATAATTCAGAAAGAAAAAGATTTTTCAATTAAAATTATATTATTGTTAAGTACTTACTTCTGTCTACAATCTCTAATTAAGTTGATGTAACTTAGAATGAGGTTAAAAATGTCCTTCTGAAAATTAAACCAGATAATTCTTTTATGTAAACATATTCTGACCATGAAAGCCATTAATTTTTAGTCTACTATCTTCATTACTATAAGTGCAGTTTTCCCTATTCCATGTTTATTCACAACATCTTTTGCAAATGTTTGGAAGCTTTGACGCCCCTTCACCGTTTAATTGGCAATAGAATTTTTTTCTTCTAAAACACCTCACAACTTAGCAGAAAGATCTTGGCAACTGAATTTTGTAACAGTTTCTGTTATGACAGTATTTTACCTATTCAAGAACGGCACTCCTTAGAATAAACTACTCTGACACGACTAGGCTAAAAACTATCAGTCTTTTCTTGCACCTACAACATAAATTTGCACTATTGTGCTGGGAAATGTCTAATTAAAGAAGGTCTAAATGGGAACTTGAATGGAAAATCTCTTCTGGAAGTTCTGTATGAAGTGAAACAAGTGGCTACAAATTTTGTCTACAAAAATTCCTCTTCAGCTGCACTTTGCTACAGATACTACTCCCTAAATTTACACCATATAACACTTCACTGTTTGTTAGTTCCTGTATTTAAATACAGAGGTGAAAGCCTTTAAAAAGTGGGTAAACTGGGTAGTAAATCTGTAGGAACTTATTCCACCAGTGAAGTTTATGAGGAAGTTTGTGTGCCTATGAATACATTAATGTAAGTATCATATTGTTATAGCATTACATTGTCTTCAACTAGAGAGCTTGTTAAGCACATAATACAGTCATATGCTAATATTGCTGCATTTGAGAAATTTTCACTACTGAGCTGAGTGTTCATATGTTAGTTTACAGCATTCTTTTCTAGAAAAGACACTTTACTTGTGGTTAATAAATCTACAGTCTACAAAGGCTACTATACAGTCTACAAAGTGCCCTTCCTTTTTTTCAATGTTAAATTGATAAGAGTACAATATGCTTTACATTAAAGGATTAAGGAAAGCAATTTCAAAATAAGCATGCATTGTATCCTGTAACATTTGGGCTTTTGAATTGTTTTTTATCTTTTCAGTGAACAGTAACACACACCTAGGATCTGTCAGCAGAGTCAGAGATTAACTTTTTAGAAAACACTATTTGCTAGAAACTAATGTCATTAGTAGCAAATTGTGATTCAATATATTAATAGGTTTAATCAATATTCAATCTGCTAACTCATTAATAAACACATTGTAAATAAAAAAAAACCCCACTACATTCTTTCTTCTGATGCAACTTACAGTAAATCTCCTATTCCTTTGGAAAAGCTTGGGAGGACTGTGCTGGTTTGTGGGGTCCTCAGTCTACACAAGTAATGTACCTTGGCCAGAAAAGTAAGTACAGGACTCTCTCAGTTCACAACCGTGGCAAAAACTTCTCTTCAATCCTCAACTTTTGTTATTTCCTTATGATGTATTTCTGGAATACTATAAAAAAATAAAACAGGAGCACTGCAGTAAAATGAAGGCTAAAAAAATTGCCAAGAGCCAGGAAGTTCTGAGTTGAGACTTCTGATACTGTGGGTAATGTGAGCAAGCAAAGGGGAAATATAAGGAGAAAGGAACTTGTGAGGGGAGAGAGAGAGATGTATATCTATGTGGGTATATATACATCTCTAATTTAAAAGTTGAAGCTGTTGTGATTTTGCACAACTAAAATAGTGTTTAAGGGTCAGAAATACTGCTTGTGCCCAAAATTCATTGAAGCTACACTGGATTTGTAGCACAAGAGGACTGCATTATGTAGTCACAAGCAAATCCACCCACTCTTCTACCTAGGCTAATCTCCTCAAAATAAATAACTGAAATCCCAAATTCATCTCGTATTTGCAGCCTAAAGGAGCTGTTTACTTCGAAACAGTGAAGAGTTGCTTTAATTTAGTCTGGCTTTTCACTTCCATTGCAGGAGCATGTTTTAAGACCTTGCAAGTTGTGTTACAGATTTGCTTAGAGCAGAATGGCCAAAGAATGGCTTCTTCAGACATTTTTTGATATACTACAGTTTATTGAATAGTGTCATATCTTGGCTTTCTCAAATCTTGTTTTCTTGTTTTGACATTTTAATAGATGAGAGCAGAATTTCTGTATACCATTTACTGCAAATCTGCACCTGTACTACTGCTGAATCAGTGTGTGTCTGTAATGCAAATGCTGAACAAATTAATGCAAGGAGTTCCATCTATTCAGAATGAAAACCTAAAATTTACAGTAAAAAATAAACTTACATTTGCATCTTCTAAAAGCCTTTGAGAACTATGATTGCCTTTAATCATACAAAACAGCTTTGTGTAACTTTGAGATCTTTAGTAAGAAGCTTTACACAACCTTTCAGAGAACAATAAATCAAACTTTGACTTTTCAAAATTGATTCGCTGCACTCAGGCATGAATTTCATCTTAAAGCTGGATTTCTTGAAGGACAACAACAGACCTTTAGCCTATTTTTCCTGATCAGATTTTCAGTAGCAGAAAACGAATTGGTTTGATCTGGCTCACATAACTACAGTTATTCCTGTTATAACTCTTGCCATTTTTTTAGGCTTTCCATTTTCTATGCAATAGTTCATGAACATTTTAAACGGAATGATAACCAGGTCATAAGATGTACAAGGCCTGCTTTTCCCCTGCTTTTTTTCTTCCATACCAATTGCTGTCTGTGAAAACACTTGCAAAATGCTAAATGTCAATTGATAGAGATTTAATCACTAGAGAAATGGTCACATAATGTGGAGAGGTGGCCCATAATCTTATTTTTCTATGCTCTGGAAGCAGTGCACAATGCATTAAAATTAATGTGGAATCTTCTTTCAGTTCTTTCCAAAAAAAAGCAGTCCTTCATGCTCTTTGGAAAGCAGAAGTGCCATGGATTTGGCCATTGTGGCTGCAGATATCCATCATGTCAGATGCAAAATGCAACAGTCATGTCACGTCCATGCTAGATTCAGCTTGATGTAGTTCTGCCTTTTCAGTTTCCTTTCACAGAGCCTAAGCAATGTGACCACCTGCTGAATCCCTCTCTTCAGCATGTAAAGAATCCTTTGTTTGGATCAGCTGGGCTTCTTTGACTTCTTAGCTCAGAAGCAGTTTCCTTGTGGCTTTTCTTATACCTCTCCAAGGGTTTTTTTGGGATAACTTGGGAAACTTTCAATTCAGGAAAAGATGGTAAAACTCAATTCCTTTTCCACTTAGCTGATTTGCACTTTCTTGCTTTGTTGTATATTAATGGAGATAGGTCTAAGCTAGCGTTTCTAAATACAGTCTGAATCATGGCAGAAAGAGTTGCAGCACTATTCTGCTTGCAGTTAAAATTTCCTTAAACTTCAGGACTCATCTTTAATACTTTATTAAATTGAGCTCATCTTTGCAATTCTTATAATTTCTTACCCAGAGACTGTGATTTTACAAAAGTTTTCAGTTTCACTAAACCATAGCTAGCTTTTCTGCCATAAAGGTTCTACATATCTTATGGAAGTTTGATTTCTTAGTTCTTGTCATGCAAAATAGGCAATTAAAAAGTAGAAGCAGGTAAACATTTCAGCATGAAAAAAAATCAAAACTTCTGATGGGGAACTATTTTGCAAATAGAAGTAAAAGATTCACTTAGAACTTTTACCTGTGTTAGAGGAATTGATTATTGGCATTAAAAGTTAGGAATCATTGTAATATGATTCCAGAGGGCCTTAGGAGACCTCAGATACAGGAGTCTATTCTAGTTAAAAGCAAATGAGATTTATTCAACAGTTTGATGACAGTGTGGGAAACACTCTGTCTCATCCCCAGAATTTTCCAGCTTGGTTTAAAGCTGTCCTCATGAAGTGACTTCACACACAAGACCCTTATGACGTGTAGTTTAACTGTTGGCTTTTGACATAGCTGTTGCATGACACAGCTGAACTACATGATAATTATTGGGTCTCTTTCTCAGAAATGGGTATAAATCAAAAATAATCTTTCCTGTCAGTTGCCAAAAGCCATAAGTGCAAAAACAAGGTGTGAATGCCATGATTTGTCCCTGGTTGCTGTATCTACAGCATAAATTTCACCAGCAACTTTCACCTTCTCTCTTCTAAAATAAAAGCCCTTTAAATAAAAGGGCTGGCCTCTTACCATGTCAGTTGTTATAAATGCAGCTGTCATAAAGGAGGATACTGCCTGATTTTACAGGTCTCAAGGTCACCAATCAACAATGGAAAAGGCTGTAAAATGTATTTGTCTAAAAAGATGGTTTCCACCTCCCTCAAGCTAAATGTAAGTTTCTTTTGGCTACAGAAGAAATAAGACTTTTTGTGCTTTTCCAGACAGCTAATGGAGGACCATGCTCACCTATCTCTTTAGAGACTTGTTTGAGTATATAGCCATAATTAACTGGAAGACCAGCTTTTAAAGCTGACCAATAAAACATCTGTCATCTTTTTAAGATGCTCATTCCTTCTCAATCTAGCAAATTTCAAAAATGTGTCACAGGTTTGGATCATGGAGAGACTCTAAAATTGCTGCTAGAAGAGGTGTGAAAACATGCTAGTCCAGATTAGAAAGTGCTGAGCAGCAGACAAAGCTATGATACATTAGAAGGCACCACACTTGTGGCTACTCCTGATTTTATTTTAGATCCACACCACAGAGCTATTTCCTATTTGTATTTTGGTCCATGTGCACTTTTAGCTCTCTGAGAAGCATGTTTTGTGTTCCAGCAGGAGATTTTGAGTCTGTTTTTATTCTTTTTGACCAATATTAATTCTAACTCCATTTTTGTTAATTCCAAACTTTTGACTATTCGTTTTTCAGGAGAATGTCAATGGCTCATTGCTCCAGGACATAACTCATTTGTATTCTCAACTCACTAAAGTAGACTTTTGCAGCCTGCCGGAGACACAGCTCCAGTTATGTGGGCAGCCAGAGCTCTCATTCAAACCCCAGGTTTTGAGCTGAACCTTTTTCTCATAGACTCCTGATGTTTTCCAAATCTACCAAACCAGTCTGCTGGCAGCCTTTTTTAGTTATATAAAAAAATGTTTTAGTTCCAGCTTTTACTCTGTTCCATGTACACCCATTTCATTCTAATTCTGCCAAAATTTTGCCACTCTTGTTCTAGTTCCTGTTAATAAAATGCAGTGTTTCCTGGTCTACATCCTGTTAGTGCTGACACAGTCTCCTCATATCCAGTGTGGGTTCATCCCACTAAGACCAGGAAATGTTCTGCTTTGCTGATTCAAATCCGACCAGAAATGATGTGGACAAAGAAACTTTTAAGAGGGATAGTTTAGGTAAGAACATGACAGTTGAGAATGTAATGGTCAAACTCAAAGGGACAAAATATCAGAACTGGCCTGAAAGTCCTTGATAAATGGTAACAGTAATTGTAATGAAACATAGTCTGAGAATTTAGATATACTCACCTAATATCACCTTTCTTCTTTGTGTGTTTTTCCTAAGGTTTTTGTTTCGTTTTTTTGTATTAGGTTTTTTAAAGTGTATTCTAATCTGTATACCTTGTTATTTACACTGGTTTGAGCACATAGCGATTTAAATTTATATTATTTAACAAATGTTTTACAAGGATTTTTGGAATTTAATGTTGCTAATAATAACTGTGTGGAATCACCTCATGAGGTCGACAGCTTTGAATCTGTCATTTAAGCTGCCATTTGTGGCCAATTGTCTAAAAAGACAACCAAATCCACTTCTAAACAGTTAAAACAAAAAACTGTGTGATTGACTGTGGTGGGTTCTTGAAACATTAATATTACAAAAACTGCTGTGGAACTGGCAATTGCTAGACAAGAAGTGAAGGACTATTAGGGCACAAGAGGCTGAACTCTGAGGACTCACCTTGGCTTAGGGGATGTGGAAGTTCTGTGTATAAAGACAAACCATTGTTATTCAAAATCTGCTACTTAGTCACACTAAATATATTTGAATTTCACAAATTATCAAATGGCCTGCAGTAGTTGTGCTGCTGAAAGAATGAAAGTTCTCAGCTGAGAATTTAAATGGGACATAGCATAAATATTTAAGACAAGGCATAGCACAAAAAGGTGAAAACTGACAAAGTATGCTTGATAAAGGGAGACAAAACAAAGACAGGTAAGCTCTGAAGTTTTTCATTTCACAGCTCCCTTGAGCAAATTAGAAAGTCACAGTGTAGGAGAGTAAAGTTTAATGGGTACTTTGCACAGTCACATCCAAAATCATGGCTTCTTTTTCCTAACCAAATCTGAATATCCTTCTGCTTCAACAAGGATGGATAAGAGTTTTGCTGTGTTGGCAGGGGCTCTTTAGCTGATTTAGCATGACTAGGCAGGATGCTGTCCTTCCTCTGAGATTGCTAATGAGATTCAGGAAGTATTGCCTTCCTTCCTGGCTCCAAGCTTGCTACCTCTACAACATCCTATGCCTCTTCTGGCAGGGCTTCCTTGCCAGAATACAGAGCAGACAGATATCCACACGCTGCTAAAAAATGGAGGGTCCAGACATTTCTGTGGATGCAGTAATGTTATTTCTTTCTTCTCCTCTGTTGTATAAATAACTATTATGTTTTATCTAGTAGTGAGTATTTTGGTTGCGAAGGACCAATCTTTATTATGATGAACTTTCTTATGATCATTATTATAGCAATGTAAAATTTTGGACATACAGATTAATTATAATTTTGGAAAGCAATAGTTTTGACACCTTTGGGTTTGAAATATGCTGTATCAACAGATTTGGGTATGTTTAATATACTTACAAAAATTTGAGTATGCTCAAAATACCTACAGTTGTAGTTATTTTTCTTTCAATTCTAGCTGTCAAAATTGTTTCACCTCTGTAATAATGGATTTTTCCCAGTGATGACTCAGAGGAAATAGTCTCTCCATGCAATTTTTCACAGAGTAAATCACAGAAGTTTCCCAAAGTTTTCACTGAAAAAATTGCTACTGTTCTGCTAGAGCAAGAATTTAATGCAACCCCAAATAAATACTAGCCTAAATACGTGACCAAATGTAATTTCTTGAAGTTGTGACCTCGCTAGAAGGTGCCTGGTTTGGGAACCTTTTTACACTGTTAATAGCAGGTGTGCGCTTCTGAGCTATATTAGCAGCCTATAACACAAGGCAGCACAGACTCAGCTTGTCCTGCAGACTAAGCTTTATTTAATGTTTGCATAGTCTAAGATACTGGGAGTAAATCTATTAGCTGCAGTATTACTGGCCTCCTTTCCCCTTCAGTCCTCTCTGTGTCAAGAGTTATGACCATATTCTGCTCCAGTGACTTTAGCACCAAATCTGGATATACACTGAAATGGGTATAATCTGACAGCTGTTCAAGATGGAGCTAATTTGTATTGTAAAATTACTTCTTGTTTCCTTCTTGATCTTCACTATTAGCTCAGCTGGTCAGAGTATGGTGCTAATAACAACAAGGTCATGGATTTGATCTCCATATGGGCCATTCACTTCAAAGTTGGACTCAGTGATCCTTATGGGTCCCTTCCAACTCAGAATTATCTGTGATGCTGTGATTACAGAAAGTTACAGACATAAATGACACCTTAAAAGGCATAAATGATGCTTAAAGACAAATGCCCCTTCCTTGTGGAGATTATAATCAACAATAAGTAATAAAATCACAATATAAAGAACTACTGCCAGGAGGCAATGAAACTATGCTTTCCTATGGGACATGCATGCACTTAGTCATTCTTACTCAACAATCAGTCCAGATTAAGTACGTGTCTCTTTTAAAGATGTAAATAGCAACGCCTAGTGGATTAGCATAGAAACACGTTATGGAAGAAATGCATCTTAGGAAGGATTTTAATAAAGATAGCTTTGAATGCGAGTTCTTCCAGAAACCTTATCAGAAAAGATTTTACATTCAGAGAAGAATAGTTGCTGCCTTTTCATCACAGTTACTTTCTGAAAAACAAGCATGGAAGAGAGATAAGGAAACTTTCCTGTAGACTATTCCGATTATCAAATAGCAACTTTGCTCCGCCCTTCCCTTGTATTTGGCTTCTTACTGAGTGCCTGGAGCTGCTGTTTTGTTCCAAGATTACCTTCAGAAAAATCCCCTGCCATTATCAGACATGCTAACAAAAGAAAGAAGTGTATACCACTTCCGAAGAGGAAAAATGTAATTAACTGCCATTGATCAAAATCTGGAGAGGTACCCCATTAGCTTGAGATGACAATTAATAGCAGTTCAGGACTGTGATTTCATACCTCCTACCATTCACACTGTCATACTTGGGCACTGAATCAGGTTTGAGAGGAAGGCTGGGTGGAGCAACAGGCTACAGGGGAAAATTACTGTCCCTTGCTTCCTCCTCTGTGTCCCATCCCTCCTCCCCACCCCGCAACAAGTAGCAAATGAGAACAGCAGTGGTGGAGAGGTGCTGCTGTTCTTACCTGCTCAGCAAAGAGACAAGGCAGCAGGCTATCTAGGCGTGTTTCTTTCCCATGTCCAAGCACTCAAAATCATTCAGACAGAAGCACAGCAACAACTTCTCTGTATCAGGGTGCTACCCTTGCCCACATTTCCTTCTCTTTGGGAGGAGGCAGCAGCTTGCTAGTTGGAATTTCCATAGAAGAGGTATTTCAGACAGAAAATCCTGCAGACCAGATTGGGCCAGAGGGCTGGATTTTGAACCATGCTTGTCAAGAATCTCCAAAATTCATCTGTGTCAGCCTGACTACATCCACTGACTGTGCTCTGAGTAAGGTCAGTGTTAAGAGTGTTTGAAGATCACTGTTTATATCTAGACATAAAGACTCTTATTCCATATCCTCAGTGTTTGTGCAAACCTTCTCTTTGCAATAGGACACTGCTCACAGCAGGGCTACACAACTCTATCAGGATAGTCTCAGACACTGGGCAACATTACAAAGGAAATTGTCATCACCCAAGAACTTCACACACAGCTTGTGGCTTTTGGAGTCATCAGTCCTTACTAGAAACAAACACAGACCAGTATGAACAGGCTGAAGAATTATATTGAACTCATAATCCTGACAGTTGCAGCCAGTTTGATTTTTCCTTGGTTACCTCATTTGTTGTCACAACACTTCATTCTGGAACAGAAACCCAGCGGACAAAGCATGGACAAAGTAAATTAGTAATTTAAGTCCACCCTTAGCACTAGTCCTTACATACTGTGACAATGTGGAGATTTTTGCACAGTGTTATGAAGGAAAGAGTTGTGTCACAGTGCTGAGGTGGGAAAAGTACTGTTTATGATTGTGATTGATACTGTGTTGCTGCAGCATAGTTTTAGTAAGTATAATGCTGCAACATAAATCTTTCTTTCAGCTGGGAATATACCTTGTTTGTTAGACTACAGGAGTAGAAAGAATTTCCAACATTCAAGCTCATAAGATGCCTTTTAAGTGAAAACAGAGACTTGGCTGATTGAGACTAAGAGGAAGGACTGAAGAAGTTTGGCATTTAGATCACAGTAGTAGCAAAACCAGATGACAAAGCAGAGCTTTAAAAAGCCTCTCAGATGGAAAGATTTGGGATGGAAAGGAAGTGAGAGGAATGGAGGGTGTCACTTATTAAAGGGAGGAGATAGGAAACAATGATGCTATTGTGGCAGCAAAGCTGATGAAGGTCAAAGACAATAAGCTTGGATTTGCATTCTTTCAAAACACTCATACAAAGTTGGTGATTTTTTAGTGAAAGATTAGGGACATTGTGGCCAGGGAGTTTGCTGTGCTTGTATGATTGTAATCTACAGTGCTTTAATTTTTCAAGCAAAAAACAGTGCCTTCAGCAATTTAATGCAAAGGATATCTGCTTTGCATTAGACTTGCCATAAGCCTTCTGAAGAATTAGCTATAAACCTTAAGATCTGCACTTTACAGGAAGCTCTGGGAAGGGTCAGTCCAAGCTCTGGTATCTGGAAAAGTCACTGGAGGACATGGAACAAGCAATAAGGCTGTCAGGTCTAACTCCATCCAAGAGATACTAAGCAGAACATTTCCACTTTAAATACATGCTTTTGTGACCACCTATTGAAGAAGTGTGCCAGACACAAGAGACAAGTGTCCCAAGGGCATGGGATCATAGCTGGATCTTGTGAAATTAATGAGGGGTAGTCCTACAGGGGGATCCGTGTTAAATTTCTTTTACAGAAATTGCTTATACATATCTATCTCCTAGGAAACAGTATTTATCTACATTAAGATTTTTTATCTAGTCCTAGATATATAGAATATGCTTAGGTTCATTGCAGTTTAGATTTCCCTTCTTTAGCATTCCTACAGCTTGCCAGAATGTCTGCTTCTGCAGAAACAAAGGTTAATTAAACACATCCGCCCATTAGATCAAGGAGTGAACATTATTACAATCTGGCTCCGAGCTACCTTCTTCAGCTGTCAGCACTGAAAGACACTTGGAACTACAAATTAGCCCTCAAGCAAAACTAGTTTCAGCAGAAACCACCTGTTTTATTGAACAGAGAAGGCCTTCCCCAGATTTACAGTTTCGGCTTGTAGTTTTCTCACTGTACCTAGTTCCAGCAAGAAATATTAGAAATATTCTAGGGGTATTTTGCAAGTTGTGTGATCCAAGGTTCTTGGACCTTTATGGTGCCATGTTAACACATAATAAAGAATGTTAGAAAAAATCTACATTGTCTGCATTGCCAATACCATATTTTATCATTAACAGAGTTTAAAGTAACTCATATTGGATTTTTTTTTACTTGTATTGCTTAGCTTTGCCCCTTTCACTATGCTTTGGCCAGTGAAAGAGCTTGGGAAATAAACTGGCCAACTCCCTCATTATGTATTTCTTTTCACTTCATTTTCCATTTCATTTTCTGGCTCTTATGTATAAGCACCATATTACCACAAATGGTTTCTCAATTCTGTGAATCAAATCTAAAGAATAACACATTAACTATATGAACTCTTCAGAGTAGCACTGTGGCTGTACCTCAGTTTTCCTCTTGCCATCATGGGGAATGCAGTCTGGCAGCATATACCTTTCACAGACATGTACTGTTACCATGCCTATAATCCCCACTGCTTGAAGAATTGACATTCTTAAAATGTTTTTTTCTGTGCTGAATCAACAGAACAAGGCTGCAATAGACCTGCCAGAGAGCAGTGACCAATAATCTGATTACTTAAGGTAGGCAGGACACATTGAGTTCTTCTCTGAAAGTAGGATCTTAAATCATGTTAATTATGTAAAAATGCACAATATCTACTTCATGATAGAAGCTGGCCTGTCTCTATTCTCTTTAATAATAGATGAAGCAAGTATAACTCTCTGCATCCAAAATTCAAGGCCCCTATTTTCTCAGAACTCTTCTCAAATGTGATAATGTATTATGCATCCCCCATTCTCATTCAGATTATCCACAAGTAATTTCTGCTTTTCTCAAGCTGACTCATTCTTCATACTTATTAGGTGAATTGTTAATGAAAAGGAATCTCTACCCATGAACTAAATGTTCATGTATTTAATTTCTACTGGATTGGCTAGTTTTGATCAGACACACAGACCACAGATTCTTTTCCCTATTCCCAATCTGGAAGAGAACACCTGGGCATCTTATTTTGAACCCTATTTTTCACAAATATTGTCTAATGTTTGATTAAAATTTTCAACTTCTCAAACACTATTACCATTACACTTAATGGGTTAATAATAGGAACTACAGGTAAAAGGAGACGTAAATTAAGAGCTACCCAAAAAAAATCAGTTATTTGCATTGCTTTCTTGGGTTTGGTTTCAAAGTCTATAAAAGTCATGAAATTGTCTTCTTTGCCCAATTTGTACTGAACAACTCCCGCCTGCTTTTCAAAAACCCTTTGAAAGGCAGCATCTCTGTCCCTGATAGTGGTACACAGACACAGTGCTGTCTTGCAAACTGCTCCTCACTTGGCATCAGGATATTTTCTGAAGTCTCTGAGAAAAACCTCTTACTCTTTAGCAAAAACAGAAAGCAAAGTTGGAGTGGTACTGTGATGAGTCTTGGACAGCTGATCACTGATGATATAGCCCAAGTGGCAAAGTGCAAAATATGCTCATAGTTAACTTTTTGGGAAGAATATAAACCCCAAAGGAAAACTACATGGTAAACTAGAAGTATTGACCCCAAAGAGGAAGCAGAATGTCCTTCTTGGAACATCTCTCCTTGGCATCTCACCTGAAACATTCTGTCTAGCCTGTAATTCAGTAGGCAAGATGTGACAATCTTCTTTACAAGTACAACACGTTAAATTAGAGTTGTTTCTATAAATATAGCATGCCAATGTTTACTGACTGATTCTGCCATGTAGGAGCTTTATTTGCATTCAGCAATGAAGCAGTTGAATTTTTAAGGTATTTTGTTGTTAAATTTCAATTAAGTTGTAAGGCTGCCTACACCACAATGTAAAATGTAAGTTCATGATATGTGGCAAAAATGTTTATAAAAATCTTGGAGTTGACCACAGACTTTGCTGCTTGTCTCAGCCACACTAAAAATATTGTATGATACAAAGTATTGTAGAAAGCTGTACTCAGGTTTAATAGGGAGCAAGCCACAGTAATATTATTCTTCATTCCTCTTTCCTGAGCCTCTTTAAGTCTTATGCCTCTGTACATATTTTCTGGGCCATTTATTCTATCCTGTGCTGAAGAACACTAGTAAACAGGTAACATGGCAAGGATTGGAAAAATTTATATACATCCTATCAGCATAAACATATCTCTGGACTGTGCCCAGGACAGCTCTGAAGCTGCTGGAGCATTTCATTAGCCTGAACACGGGTAGTGTTCATTTAAACAAGGCTGCAAGGATTGCATCTCTTTCTCTACCAGTTTATTCAGAGATGACCCAGCATGTAGTCAGTACTGCACTTCTAAGCACATATTTCTTAACATGCTGTTGCTCTTTTGTGCTTCAGGATACATTTTCATTTAGTCATGACAGCATAACCAGCAGTCTATCTTTTGCTTTCTGTGGGCCAATAACTTTAGTGTGCTCCATTAATTAGAGCTGTGGGTATTATTAAGTGGAACGGCACTATACTCGTGAGAGTATGAAAAAAGTTACATTGACTGAAGGAGATTGCTGTGAGTTTTAAGGGTATTTTTAAAGCGCATTCCTTTTTTTTTTTTTTTTTGTGGAGATCTGCTAGATTATATTTTTGAAGTCCAGGATCACTGTAAACAAGACATATTGAGCTGATAACCCGAAGCAATATCTGAACAAGAAAGACAAAAAGGTCCTAAGAAAGGAAAACTTTTGTAAATATTTCAGTATTGCTTAGGTGATTAAACCATAATACTCCAACATGATATTGAGAACAATTATTTTAATAGACTATGGAGTTCATTCAACTTTAGAGTTAAGTCTACGTTGATGATTAAAATACAGGGAAAAGAACCAGAAGACATAAAGTCTATTTTCAGCATTAGCACTGACTCACTGTGTGATATTAAGCAAGTCACTTAATTTACTGCCTCACTCTCTGTCTCACCTGTAAAATGAAGGAGCTTGCCTCTCAAGTGCTGTGTGGGATTACTTAATTAAACATTTGCTATGCACCTAACATTTCTTGAATGCAAGGTGCTGGAAAATTTATTTTTGAAGACATATATAAACAAGATATGACAGCAGAATCAGGTAGTTTCTGTAAAGGAAAATATACATCTCTTGCATTTGATTCATTCATTTCTTTGGATTTCTAAAGCATGACAACAAAATAATTAACTACTGAACCTGTTGGTCAGCAACACAAATGAGCTAATTGGTGAGATGAACATTGGCAGCAGCTCGGGCTGCCATGATCACACACTGGTGGAGTTTGCAGTCCTCAGGGATATGGGTTAGGTAAAGAGTCAAGTCAGGCCCCTGAATTCTAGTAAAGCAAAACAAAACAAAACAAAACAAAACAACAAAAAAAAAATCCAGCTCTTCATGGAGTTAGCAAAAGGAGCCCCCAATAAACTGCCCTCAGAGAAAAAAGAGCAGAACAGGGCTGGCAGACCTAGACATTTTCCATAGAGAGCAAGAGCTCTAAATACCCAGGTGTAAGAAATCAGGAAAGGACATGTGGGACAGGGAGGAGATTTGAGATATTCAGCATGGCTTCATCTAGGGCAAGTGGCCAACCTAGTGGCCTGACTACATCACATATTCCAGAATTCTAAAACAGTGAGTGAAGCCCTTGAAATAAGTTTGTAAATAGAAAAAAATCATTGCCACAAACTAGACAGACCAAACTATAAGTAGGAATAAAAATATATCATTATTCTTCAGTAGATCACACAATTGAAATACTAAGGTGAGTATGATGTATAAGCAAGTTTACATCTAATGGAAGTGAATGACAGTGATTTCAATCCAGAGAAAGGAAATAATATTTTTCTAAAACAGAACTTTTACTGAACTCGTGGCCAAACAACTTTGTTGGAACCAAGATCTCAGTGAATTCAAGAAACAAACATTCTATGGAAATGCGAACATCCACTGTGATATTCTATTAAATGAAAGAGTTACAAATCTCTTGTGTTGCATGGTACAAGACAATTATTTACTGGTAGACGTGTAAAAGTCCTAATTGGTAGGCATGTAAAAGCATCACCTGTGAAGCCTATTTGACAGCTGATCTCTCTGGACTGCAGCTGGATCAGAAGCACCTGGTACAGGTCCCTGAGGGAGGCAGAACCCTGGAGGAGGTGTTCTAATGGTCAGCTCTGGTACAGCAATCTCCATGCTACTGAAGCTGAGCAGCACACAGCACATCTTTAGCATCCTGCTACTCTTACCATAGCCATGTTATAGAAAATAGCAGGTTTGTTGTATCATAGAACTAACTACATCAGCAATTTTTTAACCAAAGAGGAGTTTTTACCTCACAGTGCAGTTTAGCAGACAACAAAAAGCAATGCTTTTTATTAACACTGTGCTGTGACTCCATGATGGAGCTGATCAAAACCACAGTGAGCAAAGCAAAAACACAAAGCAATGTGATCAATGACATGCAAAGCTTAGGCATTTTCTGTATACTTGCTCATATCACCAAGGACTTTTTTGAAGACAGTTATTGTTATCTTAAGCATTCACAAAAATATCTGCTGCTTTCTGTTGGTTTCATCTAATCCTAGATTGAGGCCTTTATGTAAAGCATGGTCATAAGTCCTTTACAACCTTGGAATGAAGTTATTGAATCAAGTGCTTGATATTCTACGAGGACAACAGACACAGGAAAATTCAGATGCTCTATCCTTTTAAAAGCAACTTTCTAGATTAATAAATAAGTTCTACAATTTCATTTGGTAGATATAAATGCATGTCATTTATTTACTTTCATTATAAAATTTTTTACGCTGTGAAACATGCATCATACTACCTTATAGATATATTAAATATAATAATAAATCATCATAATAAATTTATTATTGATGTATTTACCTAGTTTCTACTTAATTAGCATGTTGGAGTCATCTAGACAAGGCCCTCCACCAATGGTAGCAGAGCCTTTAGCTCCTCATTTCAGAGCTACAGACCAAGATGGAAAAATGCAGCAGTAACACCACCACAGGTTATAGTTAGACTAAAAAGAGTCAATGACTCACTGTGAATGTTTACTTGGCCTGCATGCTTTAGGGATGAGTGAAGATTACTGAAGACAACTATTTCTTTTATTCTCCTTTTATTTTGCTTATTACTATCTAGTACTACTACATTCCTTGCACGAAACCAGATTAAGAATACACAAGAGGGGCTTGTCATCCAGGGTTAATACAGTACCACGTGCTTGAGCACAGTTGCTTGTATATATACATTTTAGCAGCAGTTCTTTTCCTGTCTGTCTGTCCATCCACAGCAAATAGGTATGTTGCCTGGCACAATACATGTACCTTTTCTACACCTAGTCCACACCTTTAATCTGATCTCTGCACCCTGAGAGTCTCCCATGTTGCTGCTCTTCCTTTTCTCACCCCAGCTGGGCCAGGGAACCCCCTTCTCCACTTCAGTGTCAAATACCGACAGCAAGTTTTCCTTTTACTTTTGTGTCCCAAACTGCACATAAATGTAAATACACAGCAGTGATCGTTCTCTGATGCAGCTTTACAAGCTGGATAAATTGATTGCTTTCTCAGCTGATACTCACTGTGCTTAAAGGGTCGTTTGTCCTAGAGCAGCAGTTTCTTAAGAAGTATGAATTAGGCAGGCAGGAGGTGGCAGGAGCTCCACTACAGTTTTACAGGCCAATCCACATGATGACTGTAGCTGGACTCCTCCTAGTGCCTCAGAAAGTTACAAGAAAAGGGAAGGGCTCAGGATATGATATCATGCACTGATTCTAAAAACAAGGAAACTGTTGTAGATAATGTAAAAAGTAACAGCTTAAAAATCCTGAATGGCAAATAAGAGAAAATTACTTTTCTAATTCATCTTTCCTACCTTTTCCAGTGAAAAGTTTCAATAAATAAAAATTACAAACTTAGAAAACTATGTTTGCATCATTAGTAGGACTAGCCTAATTGACCCATTACAACTGAGCCACCTCAGAGCAATGCTTGCTGCTGCCTGTGTCAGAGCTCAAGCTTTGAGCTCGTTACCAGCTCTGTTGAGGCAAATGTACCCAGGCCCAACACAGCTGGGTCTGCAGCCACAGCTGGGTCTGTGTCAGCAACCACGTGTATCCGCTCCTTGGCAGTATCCTGACTTGTTATTGCCTTTCTCAGCGAAAGTAAAATCTTCTAAAGCATCTAGGTGATTCAGGAATGCAATTAATATTTTCTAAAGCTATGTAAGCAAACAGGTTTTTAAATCTTAGGGAAAGTCAATGTGATTTTGTGCAGATTTGCAGGGTTAAGTTTTACTCCTTAGATTCTTTTCTAATTGCAAGTCTTCTTCAGAAATAATCCATTTGCAGGGATATATTACTATAAATTTATTTACCAGGTTATTGTCTACAGCTTTTAAAAAAGAAATTAATAAATATTTGAAGCAAAGCAGATGTCCTAACTCAGCACAATTGTTCTTTACCTGGATTTAGCTTTAAAGTTTTCTGGTTTTATTTCAGATCCAAAGCAGCATTTGCATGCCTGGAAGCTTCTCTGTCCTTTCCAGCTTTATCAATTTGTCTGCTAAGCCCCTCATTTTTCTTTCAGCTTGTCAGGATAATTTTGTTTCTGTTATAATCCCATAAAACACAGTCATAGGAAAATTTAGCCCAGATTTCAAGCAAGCAACATTTTAATGCTGTGTTAGGAATTGCTACATTGTCTGTTAGGGTGGTCATTTTGCTTGCCTTTCAAATTTCTTATTTTTGTATTAAAAATTTCCAGTGATTTTTGTTCATGCAACTCATCCCAGACTCAACATTAAGGCCACCCATGAGTGATATATTATAGTTTATCATAATTTTCAAGCTCCTGTACTGGCTTTTAGTTTAATGGCTGGGATTTGGAGGACCTTTATCATATTAGGGTCCCATATCCTTCAGTTTAGGGATCAGGCATTTTATGTTTCAGTATTTGTCAGTAGTCTTCTACTGAGCTGCACAGGGTGTTGCTCTTGCAGCTGTATTGTTAAAGAAGAAATATTTTGCTGCCAGATTTCTTGTTCTATTTGTGCCTTTTGTTAGTGGACTTTCAATTTCAGGAACTTGTTCTATTTAAGAGGATAGGGGAAGAACAATACTTTACAATATATTATTTATTAAACAGATGCTGGCATTATCAATGCTCGTTTATCCAGTGGTGATACATCTCCCAAATAAACCAGCAGCAGTAGTAAAATAAACCAGAGCACCGAACCATTTTCTTCATAAAGATTCTGGGGCCTTTTTAACTACTTGTGCTCTAGAATGAAGGATCTGGGGGCAATGACTTCTCAAATTGTTTATGAGTTGGAGGAGTGTTATTTAAGATTGCTAATACATTAATTTTTGTAGAATTTGGGAAGTCCTCCTTAAAAAAACTATGATAGAATTTACATGTATATTTTTGTCTCTCTGCTCTCACCTTGATTTTTAGTAGTACTATGAAACCTATATAGGTGATCAGCTAGATTTGAGAAGATTTCCTGAAAGAGCAAAGACTTGTCACAGCTCTGGATTTGATTTGGACATTTCATGTATTCACACACTGGACTGCAAATCATACCTTTGAAGTGTTCATAAGACGAGGGAGCTGGAACTGCTGCTTGCTATGAAGGGGGTGATGCCTCAGATGCACTCAGAGGTGCAGGGGCACCTCTGGTGTGCTCCTACTTCTCTGCAGCCCCAAGGGGGTTAATCTCCAGTGAACATCTGGCTGCAGCACCTGGGTCATTGCTCAGCCCCAGCTCTGAGGAGGTGGGTACTGCCTGCATCATGCTCCTACTCTGAATCTGCAGCAAATAAAACAGATGGTGCCTTGGAATATTTCAGAGGAGAATATTCTGAAGACAACACACACATTTCTAACCAGGCTTTGAGGTCAAACAGATGAAGTAAGCCTTGGTTAACCACAGACATGCTGGTGTTCATTCTCTTCTTAGTTCTCTGCAGATTTTAACATCGCTCTGATTGCATCCTGATTTACTTCACTGTGAGCATGGAAAGCAGGATAACTATGCACAGCTCTATTTTGTTGTTTTGTTTTGGTTTGGTTTTTTTGTTGTTTTTTTGTTGTTGTTGTTGTTGTTGTTGTATTCCTTTTGCTTCTTGCCAGAAAAACACATTTTTCTTAGATTCTTGTGTGTTCTCCCTCTTCCTCTTTTTCTTCAAGATTTAATTAGAATTATGAAATAATTTTGATTAAAAGGAATCACTGGAGATTACCTCATCCTTTACCCATTAAAAACAGAGCTTCAAAGTTAGGTCAGGTTACTTAGCACTTTGCCTGGTCCAGGTATGAATATCTCCAAGGGTGGACATTTCAGCCTCCCTGGGCATCCTGTTTAAGGGTTTGACCACCCTCACTGTGAAGTCCATATGAAGTGTAACTCATGTTCCTCTGTACATATATAAGGCTGGGAGTTTCCTTACTCTAACATACAGCATCTGGTAGAAAACCTGGATAGGGAAGTCGTTTTGAGCTTGGGAAAGAGGTGGAAAGGATTTATAGCATGAAGAAATGAGGAAAAGCCAAGATTTTACATTTATAGTAGGAGAGACACTGATGAGCAGGAGTAAAAGGAATCATGGCAGTGAGGGAGAAAAGCAAGGACTGCTTCACAGGTCAGGCAAGGTCGTGTGTGGGAGGAGAATTTGGATGATGACAAGGCAGGACCATAACTGAAGTGGTCACCACCCCCAGATTTGGGTACCTCTTATAACCCAAAATAAATCTTCAAGAGTGTGTCATAGCTAAAAATATCTTGCCAGTTCTGGCATGAAGTTGATTGCAGGAGCTTCCAGAGCATTTTGCTCTCTTGGCTCCCTGTGCAATTCCAGTTGGATAGTACACTTCACATTTAAAGTGCTGATCTTTCGGTCTGCTGCTGTTCTGTTCCAGTGAAAGCTGTCTTTTTGAAGAATGAGCTACAGGTCCTACAGCATGCAAACACAGGCAACACATAATATTTATACAGGGCACTGTCTACAGATAACTCCAGTTTCAATCACAGTTAATTCTCTTAAAGACTGCTGGACTAAAAAATGCCTTATAAATATATGCAGATATTCTGCTTCATAACAATACCAAGGAGTTGGAAAAGTGATGAGACATTTTAGTAGTCAGCAGTATGGGGTAGAAAACATTTTCCGATACTGATAAAAAGGAGAACAGAAATTGAAGAATTATTTTCTTTTGCTGATTATTTAATTGTTCAGGAAAATACAGTGTGATTGTTAAAACTGCTCTCAGGTGTATAAAAGCAACGCTAGCAGCAATTGCACTTTGCAATAGCAGAATGCAAAGAAGAATGCAGATGTGTGAAAAGAGGGAGATCTTTAAGAAGGGTGAGATGATATTGTGTTCATAAGAGCCGAAGCCTAGGTGATTTATAATAGGAAATCACTTTTAGTGATTTAAAGATGTTAACTGATGATTCCTCCCAAGACTGTTGTGAAGCAGGGAAGGATTATGCCTTGTTTTGACAGATGGAGAAAAGGCTAAGTTCTTACCAGGAACTTTGCCAGCTCCTTTCAAAGTAGTTTCCAAGGAAGTTCTTTCCCTTCAGAAATCTTGAAGCTACAGACATCTCTCAAAGCTTCCCTCCATTGCTGTGGGAGAGCAGAGATGGTCATAGGTGTTGAGGGTACTGGCCTGGCCTTTTTGGAACTCTGACTGGATTCAATCTGAACAAAGAACAAGCAGAAACAACCTTTCCTATATGATGACTCACCCTGCCAGAGGAAGATTAGTCAATGGAAATTTGTGTGTGCCTGTATTAGTCAGTAAATATGCACCCATCCTTGCACAGGGCCAGGGGCAAAGCACCAGGGCAGTGGGAGTGGAAGCCTGAGTGGAGGTGTCACAGCTTTTTTGCTGTTGGCACTCCAGCATCAACAGAAGTAAGCAGAGAGGAATCCTAGGCTGATTCCAGCACTGTAGCAGACCTAACATGTGCAGGATGTCAGGTCCTGAGTCTCAGCTCTCCCATTTACCCTTTCTGCTCAAAATCTGTCCAAGGCATACTCCAACCTTTCCCCAAAATGTGCTCTTTTCACCTCATCTGGGGTCAGTACAGGACTGTTAATTTTTCCTAGATCTTTTCACAAGGAAAATTATTCACTCTAAAGCTCATGTAACTCTTGGTTCATTTTGCACTGCCCTATTAATCCCTAAAGTGGTAATGTGGTAACCAGAGTCTCACAGTGGTAAAGGTAAGTAGAGATTTAAGAAGTTCACATTTCATAAATATTTGTTAAAAAGCCAGTCTGCTTCTTTTTCTTCATTCTGGTCATTGACCACACTTGCGTCATGATAGTTAATATATATTTTCAGGTGTACCTTGGCTTTGCCATTCTTTCCTGAAAGTTTCTGAAATAGAAGGAATTATTTGCCAGCTAAACCAACTCCAGCTCACATTTTCCTAATACTAGTTTGAATGTTGCCAGCAGCATGGTATATCCATGTTCACATTCTAAACGTAGCCTTTGCTAGAAATCCTTTCAAAGCTCTCTTCATGGCAACTTCTCTCTACAATGAATTATTGTTGAAACAAATCCAGAGATAAATGGAACCTCAACAATATAACTTTGTGCCTCTTCGTTCACCTAAAACTTCAGGAGTTTAAAACCTGCAAGTTCAATCACATAAATAAAGGCTGCTAATACATTACTGTAAAGAAATATTTTAATTAATCTTAATGATTATAAGACCATTCTCCTGCCATATCCTCTCCACTACTCATTAATTGTAGGACATTAATAAAATTCCTGCTTCCAGTGTATCTTGATGAAACAATAACCAATAACAATCCCCAGCAACACCAGCCTAAACCACTGGACCCAGTTTCTGTATTCCAAGCTCCTAATGCAATCTGAGCAACTTTAAAAGAACTGTTGCTATATTGTTTTAATGGCACACACATAGACTGAGAATCCCTCCCTGACCCCTGGCAGAGGGTCTTCAGAGGGGCTCCACATGGAACTGGGCTGGGAGAGCTGTTTGCTTACTTATTCACAATTTCCTGAGCTTAACTACCAATGCCTACAAGCTTCTTGTTTAGTCTGTTTAGAGGGGAAAGGGAAGAAAAAATCTTCTTGGTTAGCAAAGGATTTTCTTGATCATCACTCCTTATTCTTTAAAAAAAGTTCCCAAGTTACACATCTTTGCAAAATAACAAGTCATTCGTCTTTTCTCAGTCTACTCTCACTCCCATGGCTTCCAGGTTTTATCAGCATTTCAGGTGAGACAGAATGCCTCCTGTTGCTCTCTGAAGATTATCTGTCTTAATATTTGGCAATGATTTGCTCTTATTAAAGAGAGAAGCCTCTCTCTTTATATGTAGGCTGTCTTCTTTAGTCATATGCTCCAGCCAAAATACTCCATCTCTGTCTGCATCAATGGAATTTGGTTTTTTTGTGGGGTTTGGATAGGAACAAGACACATTCAGAGATTACACCCTTGACTGCCTGACATTGGTCTCTCAGTTTTAGTTACTGCAGGCTGAGAGGTCAAACACTGCTCTGGTCTGAGCATCATGATAGACTTCATCCAGATTTTTAGTACAGACTAGAAAAAGACAGAATGGCAAACCTAGCACAAATGGGCTCACAATACAAAACCAGTGTATAATTCAATGCAGATGTTTTTGCTTCTCTTAAGTGCACCTCAGCTCTCATAATAAAAGCTATTGGGATGACAAGCAGTTACTGGTTAGGATAAGAACAAAAGGGAGACAGGAAATCATGACTCAGAGTGGGTTACTTGTTAAAGAAACTCATTATTTAAATATTAAAATAGGAAACACTGCAGAGAAAGAAAAAGGTTCAATTTAACTGCTCTTCACATTTATTTCCTGTCATTGAAAGCTATCAGGTATCACCTAGTCTAATTAATCACATCCTGAATTGCCATGCATAAAATAAATTTGTTCATTTGGGGGATCAAAAGAATATATAAGACTGTATTGTGTGATTTGCTTCTATTTTTTATCCACATATCCTGTATCTCAGCTTCTCCTAGTGCAAGAGGATGTTCTGTCCTCCTGAAATTGGGTACTGAACACATTTAACCTGTGTAAGTTTCAAAGCCAGCCCACCTTCTCAAAGAAGATAGAAACACAAAAATAAAATTCATCACAGATGATTTGACTCTTAGCTAAAGGAATTACATATATTAAAATTACATTTCCACCACTGAGACAGTCTTTGCACAACAACGTGCCTTTTGGGGCAGAACATTTTCCTTTGCTATGTTCTGTTGAGCCACTAGATGTCCCTCGTTCCTACGTAAAGCTCCAGGTAGGGGAGACTCCATGAGGAAGAGCGGGGCTACGGTGGAACTCAAGCAGTGCAGCAGCACGTTTGTGTGGGAGCAGTGCAGCTCACTCAAGCAGTGCAGCAGCACGTTTGTGTGGGAGCAGTGCAGCTCACTCAAGCAGTGCAGCAGCACGTTTGTGTGGGAGCAGTGCAGCTCACTCAAGCAGTGCAGCAGCACGTTTGTGTTCACATCATGCAGGAGTTTTCTGTAACAGGTGCTGGTCGTTTGAATCACACCACCGAGTGTGATTCTGTAAGTCACAGCAGTTCCAGATATTGGTGCTCCAAACAGACAACAGTAACTGTGTTCAGACAAATCACAAATTCAAGAATCATCAAGGTTGGAAAAGGCCTCCAGGATCATAAGTGCAGCCTTCAAACAGGTATGACCATGCCCACTAAACTACATCAAAGAGTGCCATGTCTACCTGTTTTTTGAACCCTTCCAGGGGTGGTGACTCCACCACTTCCCTGGACAAACTGCTCCAACTTAACAACTCATTCAGTGAAGAAATTCACTGAATATTCAATCTGAGCCTCCCCTTTTGCACAAGGAAATGCATATATGGCAAATACAAAAATCAAATGAGACTGAAGAAAGCAGATGAAGATAGCATTGAGAAAAATAGATTAGAAACCCAGGCATCATGGAGTAAACTGCATCATTTCATTCCAAACTATACATTGACGACACCATTTTCCATATACACGTTATTATTTTTTGGCCATTCATGAAGTAAAATGGCATAGTCTCTTGTGGCATTCAGACTAGATCTTATTTAATGAAAGCATACAATTGTCTGTAGGCTAGTTGGGGTTTGGAAAGACCATATCACCATGTAGATTTAGATAACTCCAGTTTAGCCAGGGAATGGTCACGTCAGTATCAGACTGTGAATGCTGGGCAATGGAAGCCAGACTTAACACAAGTAACAGCATTTGACTTACACTGGCAATGATGAAAGCAAAGTCAAACACCGCTCTGGAGGAAACAAAATGTTTCACCAAGCAAATAGCATCAGGAAGCTGCTTGCAACTGCCCACTAGTTGTACAACTTCCTTTTCACTTCCTGCACCCTATCTGCCTTTCACAAGTTTCCTGACTCCCATCAATTAGTTTATACCATCAGCACTTTGGAAGACCCTGCCACAGAAAGTGCTGCATCTCCAATTCTGTTTTGGAAACTCTTCCTCAGATTAGGACTCACTTCCTCAGTATTTTAAATTCATGAAGTAGAAGGGAAAGGTCACATCTTAGGAAAAAAAGAAGAAACCCTTCCTCTGGATTAGTTTTGCTTTTTAAGTCATGTGAGTGATGCCAAATTATATCCATGTAAGAAACAGGACTCCAGTGGCCTGTTGGCTTTTTATATCACCAGAATGTTCATGACAGAAGGTGACAACATGTGCTTTTCCAGTTGTTTTCAAAACAGGGGTGCTGTCATTTTTCAGTAAGGATACATATAGAGGGTTCTGCCAACTCATTGTACTTACCTAATTTTAATGCCACTGACTGAATGATACAGATTTTCATTGCTAATTAAATATTAGATCATGGTGGACAATCTCAATGTTATTCATGCTTTTAATGCCTGATTATTTCAGGGGGAGCATAAGCAGCTAAATGCCTTTATGAGTCTTGATAATGATCCTCTATAATCCTACTCTTAAAAGATGAAGGGAAAAAAATATGCAGATCTCCACAATATATTTGTTTGTCCAAGGCATAGTCAAAGCACGGAGAGCTGCGAATGTAAGAACTTAAACCTACACAATATGCTTTTGGTCTTCTCTACAGGAGGCCTTTGAACTCTTCTTCTGATTCTCCCTCCGACCTGTTCTCAGACTGACTCCACTGGAGTGAGTGATGGTTGAAAAGATGATTGTATTCAACCATTGCTGGCCCTCTGCTGCATTCAGTCTGGAGCTGTTCAGATCAGAGTTAACAACAGTTGCAACCAATATATTGTGTACTGGTGACCAGTTTCCACCAGGCCATCTATCACCAATACCAGAGAGGGTCAAATCCAGAGCCCAGTGACCATCAATGTGAAATGTTTTGTTTTCAGTGGGATTTGTATCAGATTGTTCTTTCCACTGATGAAAGATAAACTATTTGGGGGCTAATAAATCTTACAGCTCCACATAATCTCTGGTGTTCTTTCCAATGCTTAATAGCTCTGAGTTATCTAACTCAGTCTGAAGCAAAATAGATTTTTTTTCACAGGCCAATACACACATTACACAGAATCTCCTTTCCCCTCCTGCTTACTCATGTTGTTGGCCATCTTTTTAATAGGAAACTGAGAACTAAGAAATGGAGAGAACAGAATGACCTATTGAACCAATTTTGCTCCACAGCAGAGCTGACAGGAAAACGGCTGCCTCAGCTCAGGATTCCAGGAATGGAAAAACAGATGTTTTTAAACCGCATTTAACAGATGCTATTCCAGCTTGAAACAACATTTTAAAATGCAGATCTCAAGAGTTTATGTATTTCCAAAGTATTTAAAGAATGGGAAAGTAGAAATTTCTTAAAAAGTCTTCAAGTAGTGCCAAGCATGCCTTTTAATCTTTTTTTTTTTCCCTTTATTTTCCCAAACTAACTTCTCCAGTTTAGCATTCCTGTGGCTGATACATGCACCCAAATATGCATTGGTGCCTACATGCCTTATATAATCAGATCAGATAGATTAACACTGCCACAAAACTTGCATGTGACTTTGGGCAAATCACTTTATTTCCCTGGATCTCAGTTCTCCACTTATGCTACCTAGAGCTTGTAAATTTTCCTTAAGAGCATCTCTCTCAACTAACAATATCTACAATAGCTAGTACATAGAAACCACAAACAAGAACAGCCGTGGGGAACTGTCATAAAATAGATTTTAAAAATTAAATTATCAGCTATTCAGTGAATGGCAAGGATACATACACCAAAGTGGGTGAGACACAGGTTCTTTATAGGGGAATTGCAGACTATCCTGTCAACTGGGAATGCGCTAAGTCCCAGCATCAAGTGTAAAGACAGAAGGGCAGAAATGTGAGAAGCCAATAGTTTTAATCCTATTCTCTGAATAGATTCAAGTTTTCATTGAATTATTCAGCCATTACAGCCAATTCTTAATTTATCACTAAAAACCAGGGAGGGAAGGAAAGGTGTGCTGAAACATTCTTACCCTGAGCCTGTCAGGTTTGCCTCTGAGAACGTTTAGCCCATGGAAGGAACTCTTCTGTCAGGCATCACAGATTTTGTAGATTATTATTCTCATACTACAAATAGAGAACTGAAGTGACAGCAAGGAATAACCAAAAATATACATTAAAGATCCCAAGTCCACGGAACTGTGCATTTCCCAAGAATAAGCTTTAGCCCATATTTACATAGTTTCCTTCTTCCAGTTATGCCAAGTAAATCACAAGAGCTGGCTGTGATAAAACTCTCTGAGCACTTCCTTCCCTGGCTGAAACCAGAGATATGCTACCAGCCCCAAAATAGAAAACACCTCAGCTTAAATTTGTTACCAGCTCTCGTGATAGTTTTGGTGAAAGTGAAGGCAGAGAAGATGACTTTACTGAAGGAATTCTTGAACTTGTCAGATATTCCTAATGTTTAGAGTACTGTGCAGTCTGGGGTTGGGGAACTGAAGCTCGTAATGGGAGAGCGATGTCACCATCTGTATTAACAGAAAAGGAGCAGAAGCACAAATTTAAGGAAGATATTTCCCTGATGTTCAAATGTACTTGCAGAAATTTCCTGGTGTTCTCCCATACACCCCATTGATACACAACAAGTATAGAGAACGTTAAACCAAATGGGTTATCTTTACTAAAGAGTTATTGTGAATAGGATTCTATTCCACCAGAGAGCTGAAAAAATCACCACTTTTTAACAATGCAGATTTAGTCCAAAATTGATTCCTTTTCAAAAAACCTAAATACTTTCTGAAAAAAAATGTTGACTTTTCCAGAATGATTATTCTATGTGAAAAAATGAGCCATTATTCAAAAATTTCAAAATAAAAACATAATATTTGGGATTAGAAATTTTTTTGGAGAAACACTCTCCAAACATTTTAAATACATAGACTGGAAACCTTAAAACAAAGACTTCAAATGCTGACTTTGAGAACTAAGGTAACTTCCTGTTTTAAGCCAGTCATAGTAGAACTTTCTCATACCTTTAAAGAATACTGTGCATAATACAGCAGTCTTAAGAGTAAAACCACTGACTTGTAACAAGGCATTAAAGGTCAGTGATTAGAATTTACTGTAGATTGTAACAACCCAGAACTTACGCTGGCTGCGTAAGTCTGCGTAAGTTTCATGGCCAAGAGCAGCCAGCTCTTGGCCATGAAAGACCAAGAGCTGGCTGCTCTTGGTCTTTCATGGCCAGAGCCTCTATTCTTGCTCCTTGTATTTATGTCTCATAAATTGTTCAAAACTTTATAGATTGAATTAACAGTCAAAATACCACTTCTCAACATCTGGTTCATATTCTTGTCCCAGCTGTGCTGGTGCAACTCTAAATTAAACTAAATGCCTTACATGGAGTAACTCTAAATTTATGATGGTATTTGGAAGAAGTGGACTTGGTTCTCAGTCTTTCAAAAACATCTATGTTTGCAGCCAAATAAAATCACACGTGGTTACAGCCTCTGTGGCACAAGATTGCCATCCAGTGGTAATTCCCAAACCTGTATTCACTGAAGGCATTCCCAGAGTGTTGACCAGCAGCCAGTGCTGCTTATATCTACCAACCTGTTAGCTGCAAATTCAAACTCCTGAGTAGCTATTGCTAGGCTGAGAGGAACATTTCTGTTAAAAATTGGTAACTTATCTCTTTTTTAAAAAAAATCAGCTTTCCATACTGAAATAGTTTAGACAATGAATGGAGATTTTTGCTTCCTTAAGAGCAGGAACATGCTGAAGGGGGAGGCCCCTGGCACAGCTATGTTCAGAGGTACTACCACCATCCTAACGCTGCATCTCAGGTACTTTTCAGCCTCCTCTGCTGGCATGGCATTAGTCAGATCTGAGAGGAAGACAGGAATGCTCCTTTAAGCATCCTTGTACAGAGCTTCACCAGCTGCTCTGGAGTGCCCTGTGCAGGGGATGGAGCTGGGACTGTGAGTGACCAAGCTTTTCACGTGAATACTTATGCACCCAGACATCAATATGGCTACTGGTATCTCTGGTCTGCAAAGAACAGGCCCTGAACCCAGACCTTCCACTTCCTGGATAAATGCTTTACCTGCTCCAGCAGATCACAGAAATGTCTTTTAGAGGGAACAGGTACACCTCCAGTTGTGAAGACTTGGTCTGATTGGCATCTGTTAGAGGGGTTTGAGGATTACCTCCTGAACTGAGCTTCTCTGGGGAACTGAATGAAGCAACACAAAGCTTTTAGTTCCTGATTGAGCTGAGATATGAAAGAGTGCCAAGCTGCTTAGCCCTGTTGGACTGGTGCAGATCTAGGCACACAGAGAAGCTCTATACAGCAGAATACAGCTTCTGTATAAACAGGAAACGTGGTTTGGGAATCTAGGCGTGATGCAAGGTCAGACACAGCTCACTGGGGTTTTTCCACCATCTCTGTTTTAGACTTAGGAGCTGAAATTCTGCTTTAAACACTTATTTTTTGGACTTGGCCTGTAGCCAATAAAATAAATTCTGGTTAAACCCCGTGTATTTCATGCCTGTTGTACTGATCTACCTTATTCTCTGTTTCACCCTCCCTCTGTCTGTAATGTTTTCCTTTGTACTTAACATCTTGCAATGCAGATGTGTAGGAATGATAATGAATGATTCATGGATTTGTTTGGCCTGATTGCCCACAGATTAAATAATTTCATACAATGCTCCCATTAGCATTACAGGCATCTTACTTCTAAACAGGAATTAAGCTAGCTGGGTTTGTGGAGGCACCATTGCCATTAATACTTGCATGGCAGAGCTCATCCCAGTGACCAGCTGTTTCTGCCAGGTCTCTTTAGGAGATGCAGAAACAGGAGAAACAATACTTTTCTTCCTAGGAAAAATTCCATTTTGATGCATCTTTTGCAGTAACATGTGAAATGAGATGCTGAAGGTTCAGGCTGCTCCTAAGAGCAAAACAACAGTGAAGTTTCTCCCTCTAACTTCTGAAAGAGATCAGTAGGGTGCACATAAAACTGAGAATTTCACATTACTTTTATGATCATTTACTTCTACTTCACATTTCTGTCTGTTCAAGAATGAAAAAGTATACACTAAATTAGTATAAATAAACTATTTTACCTAGAATTGGTCTAGCCGAAGTAGTCATATTCAAAATTGTATGAAATATTAACAAGTGTGGAAAAGAAAATATACAGAAACATTTTGCATTGAAGACTAAAGACTCAAATGCTGAAAATGAGACTCATTCTCCAGCACTAAAATTATATGATTTGACTTATGAATTTAGTGTGGTACAATTGCTTTGAGACAGGGAAAGTGAGAGACTGGTAAATCAGCTCTTTGTGTGCTTTGTAGCAATCATCATATTATAGATACATGGTGGAATGAAACAATGAGTAATTTATGTGTCTTAATTCCACACCAGTTAAGTCAAGAACAAAAAAAAAAGAAGTATCCTCAGACATTTTCAAAGCGGTTTGATTCATTTTCTACTTTTGAAACCCATGCTGCAATCCACAATTCATCCAAAATTTTTAAAAAATCAGAAGAAAAAGAATGAAGAAAAAAAGATTCAGAAAAAATAAATCCTTCAAAAAGAAGAACCCAAATGATTATTATCAGAAACACAGATGTTACTTGGTGTCTATAGCATTGATACAGTTTCCTCACATTTGTCCAATAAAACAGAACAAGTATTTTCCCAGTCTTTTCTTAGGTAAGCTGCCTTTCTCCTAGATGAAATTTTACTGCTGGCTTCTGTACACAGAGAAAGGAAATTATCTTCTTGGAATGCAAGTGCTCTGTCAGTGCAAAAGGCTGCAGTGGGCAGTTGCAGCAATGGGATTAACGACTTGCTGGCAAGAGAAGCTTTGGAGCAAAGGTGGGATACGGACACAATCACAATTTACATTTTCTGACACCTTTGCTGGGACTTTCTACTCAGGGAAAAAAACTGATTGGGGTCTAAATTTAGTGAAACCTTCATACTGTTCATATTTGATCAGACTAGAAATGAAAAGACAACTGGCAAAATCTCACCCTTTCAGGGTGCAGACCTCAAAGAAGAACCAAAGACAAGTGCAGACCTGCCACCTGCTGTTTCCAGTGTGGACAATACAACGACGGAAATAATTAGCTAATCTTTCATTTATATAAAGCGTTTTGGGGGAAAGGCTAAAAATAAACACTGATTCATTCCTTGTCAGGGAAGTTTCTTCTGTCAATTATCACATTGTTACTGCTGTTTTTAATCTAGTCAGATGGTGAGATTGGCAATCCTTTCTGCAGGGGCTTCTGGGTGTTATTTTGTGGAGAATCTTTCTTGAAGGACTGATTACTGCTTTTATGGGAGCCAGTGGGAGTTTGGCCACAGTCCTTCACGCATGTTAATTTGAGGGACTTCCAAATGTTAGCTAATGATCTCAGAGTTCTTCTTATGAAATATGTGTGGGTTTGTTTTGGGGTTTGGGTTTCGTTGTTGGGTTGTTGGTGGTTTTTTTTTTTTTAATTCCTAGGAGAACACAATTAAGGCTGGAGAAAGTGCTGCACTATAGCTCTGGACTAGCCTCTCAATAACACCTGTGTTCCAGAATGAAAAAATTCAGAAGCACACAGCACTACTACAGTCTGATATATTATACATAATTATTAAAATCAAATGTATTTGCATTATTTATATAGTCCAGACCATATGCTTTGCGTTGCTATGGACTGGGTCTATCCGTTGGCCTTCACTTGCAGCTACCTAAGTGGCTCTTTTTTAGGAACAATACTAAGGGGAAAGCTTTAGCCTCCGCCTCAAAGCAGGGAAATATGTCAGCATGGAAAATAGATGCACGTGTGGGTGGGGGAGTTTCATTCCTGTTTTCTGAAGCCTTATGTAGCTGTAAACGAGAAACAGGCGAAAAAGCGAGCCGGTGGCAGCTGAATGGAAAGCCAAGGACACAAGTCCAAGCAAGCGCTGGGGCTGCGGCTCACTGAAAATCGTGCAAAGGGATCTTTGGGCTAAACGCTGACTTGAAAGGGCTTGAAACGGAGCACACCAACAAACACCGCTCTCCGTCCTGCCCCTTCCCACCGCCGCTACCACAGAAAAAACCCCCAAAGTTACAGAGGTATTTGCTTCTGGCCAGAAACGAGATTTTGCACTTTCCCCATGACTATCAGTAGTCGATGACTACGAGACGTTCCTCCCGCAAGGGACACAGCCCGCAGCACCCCGCGCATCCTCGGCTCAGCCTCCCCGCCGCGGCGCCGGTCCGGCCGCGCCCCGGCCGCAGGGACACGGACCAGAGCCG
>VXAX01002641.1:444598-563438 GCA_013399835.1 Leptocoma aspasia
GAGCACCCCTGCCACATGCCGGCTCACGAGATTATTTTTCCTTCTTTTCCTTGCCCCCGTCTCTGTGGGGACAAGCCCAGCCGTGGTCGGGATCAGAGGAGAGGGCGCTGGGGCCTGCCCGCGGGCGGGGGCACCTGCAGCAGGCAGAGCCAGCCCGGGGCCCGCCGGGGAGCAGCGCCCGAGCTCCCGGGGGCGAAGGGGCTGAGGGAAGGCGGTGAGGGCGCTGAGCAGCGCTCATGCACGCCCAGCAGCCCGGGGAACAGCGGCACAGCCTGGCCCTGCACAGCGCGGTACTGCTGGACAGCGGGGCTGCGTGCAGCTGTGCACAAAGTGGCTTTCACTCAAAGGTACGAAAAGAAACAAAGCTCATGAAAGGAAGGAAGCGCCGTCAGCGCTCAGCAGCCAGGAGAACGCTGGGGACAGGGACCTGCCGCTTCCGCGATGCTGCGCAGGAGGTCTGTGGTAGGAATTGCCAGAGCTCTTGCTGCCTGCTTCCAGTTTAGGAGATTCACCACCCTCTTTTTGCTCATTCCCTTTTCCACAGTCAAAGAGCATAAAGCACAAAATGCCTTCTATCGAGCAAAAGACAAACAAAGAAATGCAACCATCCAAAACCCAAGCCAAAGTGCATCTGGCTTGGGATGAATACTGGACCATGTCAGCTGGGAGTGAGAATTTTTCAGAAGGCTGGACTCCAGTCCAAAACGGACCCTTGTCATTTGGAGTCTGAATATGAAAACAGCTTGCAAAACATTTTTTCAGGCTTCTGACAAAAGAGTTGGTCCTTCTTTTGCTCTGGTATCTAGGCTACATTGTGCAGGCTCATGCATATCACTGGTTTTATTCACATGAGTAATTCCATTTGAATTTGGAGCGACAACGTGTATGTGTAAAGTTACTCATATGCTTTCTGTCTCTTTTATATATTGAAATGATGTGGGTTTGGTTTTTTTCCATTTGATGGTGCAGTAACTGTTGGCATCAAGGTTATAGTGAACCATCACAGTTATTATTACTGTTTGTCAGCTGACACCTTTGCTTTCCTTGCCAGACTAAAATGCAGCTATTCCTCTCTATGCAATCTATTCCAGCTATGCAATTATATCATGTTTTTATGCAATGATCTTTCACCTGTAAAAATGTAAATGGTGTAAATTTACACCATTTTACAATGTGTAAATTCATCTCCCTATAAAAGATCTTTTTGTACTCAGCTTTTCCTCCAGTCATGACTGACAGTCATTCCAGTTGTGCCATCTGAGTTTTTCTCACACAAGTTTCTCATGACTTCTCCCATACAGAATAATCTAAATTCGTACTGATTCTAACAGGATATCTGGATGTTTTAGTATCTGCCAGCTGGAACTTTTTATTATTCTCATTGCCAAATGCCCTCTCTTTCCTCCTTCATATTTCTTCAAGCTACAGCTTCTTCTATTCTCATAATCTTGTATGTCTTCTCTATCTCATTGCTGCATGTTTGTCTAAGGGCAAAATGTCATGGGGACAAGAAAAGCACAATGTCTATCTTCCATGAAGTGTGGCATTAGGTTTTAAGTGTGACTGAGTGTTTTATTAGACGCTTCTTTTCCTCAGTCAGGGGATATAAAGAACAACCAAGTAAAATGCAATGCAGGCTTTTTGTTTTTAATGGAAGATAATAGTTTTTCACTGATATACTCTCAGCTGTCAGGTATATACTCTAGTACCTTAATTTGTGCCTGAGGAGAATAGTCAGGCTGAGCAGCCACTGACTCCTTTGTCAACCAGAGTCTTTCTTCCTAACCTAGAAACTTTTGTGAATTAGTGTGAGTAGAGTCTCCCTTAGGAAATAAAGTATTTCGAAGTTACTTCAGCAGCAGGTCACAAGCTGTCAAGAAGATGCATTCAGTCACACCTAAGGACAGATTTATTACATTCAATCTCCAGGGCACCTGCCTACTGTATCTTGAAATAATCCAACTAGTTAGTTTTTGTGAAATCCCCAAATGATGCCTTCTAGGAACACTGAGGACTGCTGTTTCTGGGGGAAGGGTGATGACCCGTGCATCGAAATGACCTGCTCCAGTGGTGACAGTACAAATTACTTCCAAGGAAAGGGTAAAAGGCCAAATACATCTTAAGACTGCCCTGCGAACATGGTGGGAATTTCTCATTTCTTTTATCATAAAGTCTGAGAACCAGGAACTATATTTCCTCCCTCTGTCATACCTAGAAGATGCAAAATCACCTGTTTGTCTCTGGCAATTTCTGAAGAACCACCTTGCTGCAGCAACACTTCACAGTCAGGGTGTCCATTCCATTTGGGTGAGAGACCACAACAGAGGCTGAGTTCTGCCTATGGGTGGAGTCACCAACAGGACCCTAAATAAGATTTGAAAAGCTAATTAGGTTCCTGAATTAAATATCCTATTAAGGACCATAAATAAATAAAACCCATATACACATTGATTATGAGCATAAACTTTTGATCAGACATGGCTGCTGCCCTGGATTTATATATCCACAACCTGCTATACTTGTGCCACCCATGGATGTGTATTTAGGGAATACTGAATAGGCAACTCTGAAGCCGAGCATCTCTTTCTCAGAAGCTTCATTCAAAATTGAGATGCAGTTAAATGATTAATTGCAAATGTAAATTGTAATTAACAGATTACCTGGGGAGATCTACTAATCAAAACTATATATTCTAATTTTTAGTTTATAAAAAAGCCCCATTCTTTTAAAAAAAAAACTATCAAACAACTAACAAACAAAAACCAAACAAAAAATCCCCAGCAAATGAAATTTTAATTTACTAAAGAAACTAAGGTGATAAAAATGTATTCACTTTCATCTTACCATAAAACATATTTAACTACAGTGGAAAAGTAAATTTCCTGATTCATATGCTAGATGTGTATATAAAAATGTAACAACCCCAGAAATATTTTAAATACTGAATTTCTTTTTTACATATACTTCCTCTTCCACTATATTTAGGAAATAGATGAAATAATTACTGTATTATTTTAAACCAAGATTGTATTTTTGTATTTGTTTACTTAAAAATAAGAAATATACCTAGCATATAGAAAATACAGCTGCATATATTTATATCTATTTAGTAAGTTAATTTATTACTTCTTAAGAGTTCACTTTGTAACAGAGATGAAATAGTGCTACAAAACACTAATGGCTAAAAGATTTTCATTTCAAAAGGATTTAATTTTCAAAAGACAATATATTAATAATGTCAATTTGCAAATATTAATTTTGGAATGATACACAAACATAAATTTATTATGAACTTCTAAAATTAAAGCTTTAATATTAATGTGATCTGAATTAAAGAAAAACAATCTCTTGCCTGCAGAGCTCCAGAAACAGGCAGTGAGCTTTTCTCTGGGAGAGATGGATGATGTTCTTGTCTGTTGTGCAGTGAAGGTGCCAATGCCCTCGGTGCCGTGGCACTGCTCTCTCCAGAAGGAGCAGTTACATACAGAACCTTACAGCTTGTAGAAACTGTAATTATATGTGGCTGTTTCAGAAGAGTTGCCCCCTTTAAAATACCTGTTCATGTCAAAAAGCATTTTGAAGCACTGAGATATAGCAGTAATAATGTTTACAAATACTGCCCTAAACTTGTTAAAATTCAATTAAGAGTTACTCAAATAAAAGCCTCCCAGTTCTTCTGTCAGTTTTTAGTATGTCTGCTCTAAGCTTTATTCAGACAACAGGGTTGTTATTGTTTTACTTGAAAGTACCTTTCTTCTGAACCCTGAAATAAGGATGGAGCCATGTCTTCTGCTTTGATTTATCATTTTATAAACCCTCTTTCTCTCCTTCAGCTTCTCCCTGTAAGAAGCAATACCTCTTTCTGTTCCCTTCCTTTTGTCTTGACGCCTGCACTTGTAAGCTCAGTCATGTGGTAATTGCATGTTTTACAACATGTGGCAAAGCCAGGCCCTTATTTCAGTTCAGAATGTTAATAATACAGAACTGTCACAGACACCCAATGGTCCTGAGCCATTCCCACTTTCAAGCTGCAACTCTGAAGCCGAGCATCTCTGAAAACTACTTCCTGAATTTTCAAAAAAAACCAAACCAAAACAAAACAAAAACCCCACTACAGAAACAGTTCAGTTATCTTGAATTTAGGGAAAGATAAAATCGCAAACCAGAGGATACTAAATTTATCACACATAGTGAAGCATTGCAAGTAAAGATGATATACTGAAAAAAAATCCTTTTTCTCTATTCTAAACAAGTTGGGTTTGTTTCTAAAACTTTGTAAGGGCCTTGCAAGTCTCCAGAGTTTCCTCATTCATGCAGACAGTCCCATTGGAACAAAACTTACAATAAAATCACCTCTAGAGCCAAGGTTTCTAGGATAAGTACAAATGGGAAGATCTGTTATTATTTTTGAAGAGCAGTAAAACATCAAGTTGCCTAGTGAGAAAATGCAGTGTTGTGCTGGAAAGGTTCAAGGCTTGAGTTCAGAAAACTGGGTCATTAACAAAAGGGCCCCAAAACAGAACGAGATTTCCTACTGGGGCCCCTCCCCTTATGAGGGGTTTCATATCTCATTATATTCCAAAAAGCATGATCATTTTAAAAATGAAACTTTTCTGATTGTATTGAAAACAGATGGAAATGAATCAAGGGGCCGAGATAGAAAAAAGCTTTAATGAAGATCTATTTAAGCAATACTTTAAATAAATAAATCATTTGTCTGAGAAACCACATCTATCAGAAATATAAATAATTATATAATGAACATATAAACTACGTTTCCTGAAGTAATTCCTGTCTTGCTACATTTCCTGAATTACTTGTATTATGAAACACTAGTGGGGCGCCATTAATTGATACACACTCAGTGCTATAGTTACTGCACTAATTGCAGCTCTCCAGGCCCTCCACTCAGCTCCTCCAGCCCTTTAACAATTGGGATTGATTGCACAGGAGCTATTTTTAGAATGGAATGGCAGAAGACTTTGGAGAGCAGCAGACATTTTTGTGTGTGCTACAGCTGTTTTGGGGAAAAAAAAAAAAAAGCTGAATAAAAATGTTCAGAGTTTTCTTTTTGCGTTTTTTTTTTTTTCTGAAGTCAGAGCTTCCTATTGGATAACTGATATTATATGAAGTTGAAACTGAGGTCAGTGGCACAGGACACAGAAGACAAGGCTCGGTGGCATTGCTCTCAGAAGAGGAGCAGCTTTTCTTTGGAAATGGGACTGCTAAGGTTGACAGCAGATGAACTCTGATGGGTTGGGTTCTATAGACAGGCAATCCAGGAGTCAAGTTTGCAGTTTAAAATACCAATGTTGAAAGGCAAGATTCATGATTAACTTGGTGGGGTTTTTTCCCCAACTCTGAACCGGAGCAGTTAACTAATTGTTAGGGATTGTAGGTCTGCTTCCAAGAACGCTTCAGCTGAGAGTAAATAGAGAAGATTCACAAGGGTCAGCTGATGCTCAAGAGGTGTGACTGGGAGGAGAGACCCATTCAGTTCATCCCAGCTTGGGCTTTTGTTATCCCATCCTGCTCACCTGCCTTGCAAGAGTTCAGCTGGGCTAGATAAACAACTGGACAGGACTTTATTGCTAATCTGTTCTATGAAATCAGGGCTGTCATCGTCTCTGAATGTTGGTACAATGGGAGGCAAGACTTGGAGGAAGAAAAGCAAAAATATGTAGGAAGAAGGATAACCAACTTCATAACTGAGAAAAAAAACCCCAAACAAGGAGGCAAGCCTGTTTTACCTTTGTAAAGTACCAGTAACCTATCACCCTTTTCAGAGTAAATGATACCAATAACAGTAATACCTTGGGACTGTTACACTGCACTGCATCAGCAAATTTGAAGTGTTGTACTAAGGAAGTGACTGTCCCCATTTAGCTGTGGAAGTGAATGATTTGGCTGTGGTTGCTCAGAAGCTTGGCAGAGTCAGGGAGATAATCCCTGTTTCATGCCTTCAGCTGCTTTTCCCTTTTCAATGGGATGCCAGAAAGCATTATGGACTTACACACCTATACTGTGTCATTACTTCATATATGCTAATTCCCCTGGACATGAGAAATGCACTTAGTAAGTGCCACCCATCTCTGTATTCCTTCAGAGAAAAAATACAAAGAATATACTTCAATTTCTGCAGTTATAGCTTACAATACTGGTTTGCATTAAAAAAAAAACCAACAAAATTGAAGTAGTTAATCTTGCCTGAATATACTGCAGGAGATTCTCTAGCATGTCTTTGTCACTGAATATATTCCAGTCTTAAAAAGGGTAAATTTTAGAGATTAATTGGATGATAAATTAAGTTAGGTACAATAATTTCATATTAATATGAAATATAACTAGCTTTTGTATCTAGCTTGTTTTACTGTAATCTTTGTTCTTCTCAAGTTAAGTGCAACTTGCTCTGGACTTACACATTACTGTTAGGTGAATGACTCTTCCCTATTGATTTCCATCCTGGGTTCTCAATGCAGCTGGAATCTGGCTCCCACTGAAAACTCTTGGAATTGGGAGACTTTATCACCTCATTTGGTGACGTGCCACTTCAGACACATTATCAACACAAATTCCAAAATTTTGTCTAATGCTGGGGGGGCTTTTTGAGTGTGCTTTGTAAAATAATCTGTGTTAAAATAAGCCACTGTTTTGAGGAGGATTAATAGAAGAATGTTTTCCTGGTACTCTACGTCTTCACAGAACACAGTGACATCTTGTGGCATGGGAAGGGCTGGTATAATTTTTTCCAGATGCATCCTCATTTCAGCAGGTTTACTGATGAAAGTCTAAACAAATTCTGGACAACTGCTAGTGCATTATTTCCATCTGTAATATTCACTCTTTCCAAATTTTTTTTTAGTAGAGGTTTGTCTAAAGTCCTCTTTTAGTTGTGAAAAAAGACCAAGCCCTGGTATTTTAAATGTAGCGTGTTGGAGTTTCACTGATTTCAGTTCACTGATATTCCTTGGAAAACTTTCAACTCCAGGAATGTTCCTGTCCCAGCCTCACTGGTACAAGAATCTGAGTCAGAATTTCAGGTGCTTTACTTACGTTAGCGTATTATCACAGATGGACAAAGTTGTCCAATGTTGCTTTTGATGGGATTGAAAAGAAAACACAGTAGCATTTTATCATAAGGTGGAGACTTTTCTTTTTTCTTTTTTTTGTCTTTTTGCTGACCCAAGAGAATTTAGGCCCTGTCCCTGATATTTTGGGACCCTCCTCTGACATGGCTGCCCTTTGCAAGTTGATCCTTGGATAAGATCCCGGTTATCAGCATGACAGGAAGAGCTGCCCGCGGTGCGTGGGACGCGGCCGGCGCGCAGCAGCCGCGTCCCTGTGACCGATACAAACACGCCTGTGCTGTTTGCAGAGGGTTCCTTTATCTCTACGGAGGGCATGGCAGCACCACGCTGAGGGACTTCTGGAGGTACCACACAGGTGAGCTGGCCCCTTCTCTTGTATGTCAGGATTAAAGCCATTCTACATCCAGCCATCACGAAATTGAGGATGCTTTGTATTTAACAGATTATCCTCATTTAAAGTCTTTCTGTCACAGGGATGCATAAACTGCTTTTTGTTCATTGGGCAGATGGGTGTTTGCTCCTCTTGCAAGTGTCCCACAAAGTTTTGATTTCAATCCAGTTCCTTTTGTTTTTGTTTTTTTCTCGACCAGAAATACTGAGTCATTTAAAATATCCTGGTTCTAGCAACAGATCAATGGTCTTTCGACTCTCTAACACAGCAATAGTTCATGCATATAAAAGTACACAAAGGGAACATGCGAATACAATACCTTGTAGGTCTGTAGTATCAATGCACTATCAAATATAAGCCTTTGTATTTTTTGACTTGATGTATCATTTTCCCTGTTCAGTTGTTACTGGAATAAAACAGAATTGTGCTGGCGTTCATGCTCATGGAATTGTCCAGTTTTGATGTGGGTAACAATTAACAAGCAGTAACAATTATTATATTTAAATGTAACTATTACTATTGTATTTGAATTTGGTAAATAGAAAAATGCATATAACTTAATTTTTGGGAGAACAAAGGAAAAATGACAAAATGCTTCATTTTAACCAGCACAGCCACATTCAAAGCCCACCTTTTCACCTTTTCTCTACTGTTTATGTGTTGAGTGCACCACTGACTTAACTTCAGCTTTGCTTTGTAGTGAAAAATGAATGGGAAATGTTGGATTGCTCAAGAGATGGTCCAGAAGAACTGGAAGAACATTCAATGGTGGCTTATAAGGTAGTAGACCAAGATTATATTGTCCATATCCTGACATTTTATTTCCTACTATATAGTGCAATAAGATGCCATAGGTTATTATGTACTGAAATACTATGCCCAGAAAGCATTTTTGTGTTGTTGCAGTTCTGGATGTAGCTGTACCAATATTTGGAAATCTTTCTGAACAGAGTGACAGTAATTCAGCTGTGCAGCAGCCCCTGGTTTCCTCAGTCAGTGCTCAATAAGTAGCAGTAATACCAGATAAAGACCCTGGCAACACTTTCTCTGACTTATCTGTGCAGTTGTAACAGTTGCTCTGAATTCATTTGCATGATCAGCTACGGCATAAAATCATTCACTACAGAACTCACGCAGAAGAGGGAGGGGGGAGTAAAAGAAAGTAAGAATTACAGCCCTGCCTGTGAGGGGAAGACAGAATTTAGGATATCAAGAGCTATGACACAATGAAGTATTTCTCTAAAAGTGCATCATCCAATATACCTGAGCAATGCCTCAAGAGAGCTCCAGATTCCCAGCCCTGAAGCTGTCCCAGGCTGACAAGGAACAAGCAGTTCTGAAATGCTGTCCCCGTTAAACAGCAGAATGTTCTTCAGGGCTTCCCACTGGGAGAGAATAAAGAGAGAATAAATAAAAGTTGGTGGCTTTTTGGGATTTATTGTTAAAAGATCATCATATTGTTAACTATATTTTGCTGACAGCAACCTTTGCATTTAAGAATGGTTTTTAAAATTATTTTCATGCTACGTGCCTTCCTGTAAGTGACAAGTATTTGTGCATTTTGCAGGGCAGCCTGTATATTTTTGGTGGGATGGTGGATTCTGCTTTCACACAAGCCAAAACTCCTCTCTGGATATATGACATTGGTATGATACACAATAGCCATTTTTTTCCATGGGACATTCCAAGTCCATAGGCAGTAATAAATAATGAGAACCAAACTGTTTTCTGCTGCTTGTAACAGAGCCTTCTCTAAGCTTTACAACAAGTAATGTGTGTAAAACTGTGTGCATATTTTCCCCTCAAAATTAGGCTGTTAAGCTATCAGAGATGCAGGTCTTACTTCAATTAGAGAGTATTTTATGGGAAAATTTTATGTATTTTAAGGTCTCAGGATTTCCATTGCTCCCTCTCATCTTCTTAAGTTTACTATTTGATCATAAGACCTGATAATTTGTGTATTATTTAATTTTTATTTTTTATGCCGCATATATTTTAAAAACCAAACTTTTAGGGAAGAAAGTAGATCAGTAAAGTGTATCTCATTTTGTACTTTTACTGAAGAAACACATAAGCTAGAGCAAGAGAAATCAAATATAATTTAATAAAGTGGGAAATTAACATCAGCATTTTATAACACATTTTTTTCCTCCTAAAAACAAACATTTGGGATGTCTTAACTGTGTATTCTAAAAAAAACAGTGCAGCATTTGAATTTAATAGCAATGTCATACATCATGGATTCTTCCTTTGGAAACTGTGTACAGTAATGGCTGTTATTTTGATATCAGATCGGGAGGGGAGAGAGAGGCTCAGTTCTTTTTGAGCCAGTAAATCTTGTGTCCAGACCAAGATTTAAGTTTCCTGGCTTCTTTTGCTATTTTACTATGTAACCTTAAGTCAATGGGGTTTTTTCAGTCCTTCCTTCGTGTTTTACACCAGTTGTCTGAGATAACCTGCTGAAAGAAAGTATTTTAAAGAACGTATTTTAAAGGAGCAAGCATCTTATAACTCGCAGTACTTACCAGTGGAAATCGGAAATTAGTTATTCAACATTGGTTGTGTGTCTAGCTGTTTCATAGTTATTATTTGAAATCTTTTGGCAAGAACAGCTTTAAGTAATGCAAGCCTGCACTGATTTCTCATTGTACCTGTGGTGCTGGGTTGTCTCATATTTTTTCTCTTTCACCATGATCCCAGATCTGTGATTGCTGGCTGTTATTTGAGGGCTATTTGAGGGACCTATGAAAAAGAACAAGAAAGAATAAGTCTGCCATAATAAGGTGTATGTGGTAAGCAGAAGGAGTCATACGTCCATAGGGAAATCTGGCATTCCTCCAAGTTCAGAAAATGATGAAAATCACAGGTTACTTCTGCATTATGAAATTTAGCTTTAGGAAACAGGAATACAGTGTGGTACCTGTGTGATTCTGTATCAGAGCAGGATAGAGGAAAACTGTTCAAACTGTGTTTCCTGCAAGTCTCTCGGTGTTGCTGTCTTAGCAGGATTTCTTCAGCCTTGTCAGTAGAAAACACCAGGACGAGACTTCCCTGAAAATGAGCTGTGTAATTTGAGCAATTACTGTGGGAGGAGTGTCCTCTTGTGGTGCGGGATCTAAACTGCGCTCTATTAACTCAATCCCTCAGATTCCGCGAGATGGACAGAGAGCTGCAACGAACCAGCAGAGACGGAGGTAAGGAGCCAGGAAGTGGGGAATGTGTGAATCAAATGCCTGTTGCTTTGTTGATTAAACAGATTGCTTTGAAATATGTTCCCCCAAACAGTTCCAATCTCATCTCGTTCAGAGACATGTGGCTATACTTTATTTCTTTGCACTTTCAATAACTTAAGGCTTTTTCCTTCTTCAAAAGTGTTTAAAAATACTGCTCTTAAATTTTAAGTCCTATATAAGAAGTTAAGTCCTCTCCTCTGCTGCTGCTTCTGTTTTTCTGAAATCCTTATCAAGAAAACTAATTTTAAATGGAATATTGCAACCATACTTGAAGCCTGTGCTTTTAAAAGTAGGGTTGTGAAAACAGATTGGCAGCCACGCTAATATGTTTTGGAACGGGAAGTGCTGCAGCATTTTTCAATTCTTCAGTGTGAGCACATGGACTCACGAAGTTACTGCCACTTCTAATTGAAACCTGAGTGGAAACATTTATGGCTTGGTCTTTTGAGATTGGTTTTGTATCACTACACATTAAGAATCACTCATTTTTTGTTACTGAAACTTCATCATCACGATGCTTCTATACCTTGAAATTACACCCAAAAACTTTTTAGGATGTGACACAGTTACCACTCTGGTTATCTTTGCTTGATGGAGGAGTCGAGAAAGTTTGGGACTGCAGGGTCATTTGTGGGGAAAAAAAAAGGGTGTATTTCCAAGACAGGCATTGCTAATTATATGACTGTTGCTATGAACATATTATAAGTTTCTCTGTGTGTAAGCTTTCTGATCATTTTCCCATGGGAGAACATCCTTTTGCTGTTCTTTTACTCTGTATAAGCTTTCTGTAAACAAAATATCTGTGTCTGTTCTTCAAAGACATAGAATTGGTCGGCCTCCTCCTACCTATGAGGAGAAGGAGCTGAAAAGACTTTATCTTTCTGATATTGTAAGCATTCGGACACATTCCCTAGACAAAGCAGCAGCAGGAGCATGGAGATTGCTCTCTGCTGAGCAGATATAGAAAAATATTAAAATTATAGAGTCATTTTAATAAATCATGTTAGCCTTCTGAAATTGTTGTCAAAAGTCTTTTCTTCTATGTATAGACCATGACGATCTATGACTTTATAGGTTTTTGTCTTATTTTTTAACTGTTCTAGAGCTCTGCACCAGCTAACAGAAAAGGTCACAGTGCAGTCGTGTACCATTCCAGCATGTACATCTATGGGGGATACTTGGGCATCAAAGGCATTTCTCAGGAGTTTTGGGAATTCCATTTTGGTAAGTTAAAAAAGCAGGATAAGGTTTTGATCCAGTGTAAAATAACAACTGCAGCAGGAGAGCTTGCTCTGCTAAGAAAATTCTTGTCAGTAGAAGTGCTCTAAGTTAGTTTTGGCTTCTCTTTGACAACATTTAGTGATAAGTTCTGTCAATTCAATTAATTGCTGGCTAAAATTAATTAGACCATTACACTGGAATATGTTTTGCAGTATTTGCCAGTTTAACGGCTGAAAATCAGGGAGAATGTTTGTTTATTATTCACTAAAATTCTTCAAGGATTACTAAAAACTCTCAGATCCATCAGGGACCCTGATTTCAGCCTATTAATGCCATCTTTTGATCTCAAATCTCCAACTGACCATGGGGAGTCAAACCTGACAGGAGATAGTTTATTAGCACATTCATTAACAGTCTCATTATTGCAAACCAGATGATTCTCCGAGATTTCCTAAATCTGTAACTTGCTATCTGATGGCCATTCTGTCACTATTTTGAAACAAATCATGGGTTTATCTCATCTCTCCTTCCCTCACAGGGAGAATAAGCGTAGGCATTAATGAATTAGTGTTTTTGTTGACTGATTTTTCCCTCTAACAGCCAGGAAAGTATCTTTCTGTGTCAGAGTCAATGAACTGACAAAGCTGTAAGAAAAACTGCTCCGTAAGTAAAATTTCCATGGCATCTGTCACACAGCATCTGACAATTTCATTAAAAGTTTATTTCAAAACTGATTTTTTTAAATGCATTTTTTCAGTGTCAGAATTTAAATTATTAGCTTATAATAAGCTTATAGCAGAAAACCTTATTCTCCAACTGAATAGTTACCTCCTCCAGGAAGTAAATCCTTTCTCAAATAGTCAGGGTAAATTTGATCCATCTATAAATCGGTATTTTTGTTTCAGATACCAGGAAGTGGTTGTGTGTCTCCAGCCCCTGTCACAGCAGCGGTCCTGGAGCTCGGCACGGCCACTCAGCAGTGGTTCATCACACGGCCATGTACCTCTTTGGGGGGCTGATGGGGCTCACTGAACAGAGGGACTTGTGGAGGTGGGACTTTGGAAGCAGCAGCTGGTCCAGCATCAGAACAAGGTAAACTATTCTTTTGTTACACTAAAAGAGCAGAGAAAGAGAATTAGTCTTACTCTTTGATACTGCGTGCGGGTGGAGAGGGAGACGATGCCCTCTTGGTAATGGTAGGGATTGTTCAGATCAGGATGCAGTGCTGCTGCCATCCCTGGGGCTCCAGTTGGCTTTGCTCGGCAGAGCTGTTGGCAAGGCGTTGATGCAGCTGTCAGTAGTGTAATTTTGATGTCCCAATGCAGCTGTTCAGCAGTCATCCTTCTGAGTCAAAAGGAAAACAGAAGCTAAAATCAGCACTGAGTTTCTTGGTCTCCCCTAAACTGCTGGTTTCTCTTACCTTCAGCCAAGGACCTCCTCCGGTGGTCGGTCATGCTTCAATAGTCTGCAAAGACTCTATGCTGATTTTTGGTGGAGGGATTTCAAATTCCAGCCCTAATGATGACCTCTGGAAGTATCATTTCCATACGCAGACATGGAAGAAGCTTACTAGTACTACAAAGGGAAACTTTTCTCCTAAAATGTATCACTGCATCTTAGGAATTGGTGCGGATTTCCAAACTAGCTCAGATTTCACTGATACATTCCCCAGCCACTGCAAAAGTGAGCAGAAGGACCATCCCCAGCTGGTGCCCCTCCCGAGGCACTCTGGCTTTTGCAGCTACTTCTGCCCGCAGCCCACAGAGCGGAGCGATGCCATCGAAATGAAAACCTTCAGCCTGCCCCTGGAGCCAGCAGAGTTCCCTGCTTTCCAGACCACTTCAGAGGCAGGACTAGGCCCGAACAGAGACAGGAGCTGTTTGTCCAAGGACAAGTCTCTCCATCTGTTGGCCTGTTCGGGAGAGACTTTTGCTGCTGCTCAGGCTGTGGGTGAAGAGGAGAGACCCAACTGTGGGTGTGTGGCCACGGGGGGTGAGATCAGCAGTACCAACACACTGCTGCTCATCGGGGGCAAACCTTTGTCCAGCTTCTCTGAGATCTCCTTCAGGCAAATGGAATTTGATTGCTTGTGATTGCTTTGCTTGCAAAGTGAAGGAATAAATTTCCACCACCATGGCAGTAGGTGGAAAACCAACTGCTTGCAACTGTCTTCAGCTTCCTATCAGTATGCTGGGGGAAAAAATAATTAAACCTTCTCATACTTGCTGCGAACAGATTTTTTACAATGTTAACAAAACGCGACATACATTTAAGTCACAACTTGCATGTAAGTTGTGATTTCTGAGAGGAGCTTGTTGGAATGCTGCTCTTTTTGTTACTTTTCTCCTGGTCACTTCATACCCTTTCAAATTGCAATGGCTGATGCTGCCTTGAAAATCAGAACTGCAGTAACCCATACTGGCTCACAAGATGCTGTTTCAGGAGCAAAGCTTGCTCATTTTACACTGGCGTAAGAGAGAAATACAGTCACATTTGAGGGATTCAATTAGTCTTAACAGGAATGTTCTCTAGGATTTTGAAGATACTATATTCTTGAGTGTTCTTTGCACAATATATTTGCAACATGAGATGGCCTATGACAAAGGAACCCAACAGACAAATCAGCAACTGAATTCTAAAAGATATTAAAGGACTGTATACAACCTCAAGGAAGTGAAACAATGAGTGCCCCCTGGAAATCATCAGCAAGGACCAGAGGAAGGGAATTATACCTGTAAGAACAAATGATGTGCCAAATGAGTGTTTGCTTTAATGCCTGAACACAGAATCAAAAGGGTTTGCTTTCCCACAGCAGGGTGGGGAGGGAACAGAAAGAGGAGGGCTTGACAGAGTGGCACAAATCATGGGCTGCTTTGACTGGTAACTCATGTTTTAGCCCTAAAGAGATTTCTGCTTTTCCAACTCCATCTCTGTTTTATCACCCTACATAGTACTTGTTACACATTTCCCCTCTATAGTAGTAAATTCTGAGTTCATATATGGTTTTTCTTTGCTGAAAAGAAGTGCTTGTTTTGCAAGGTAATGCTGTCCAATGTTCAAAGCATTTATTTCCATAGAAGTTATTCAATACTGGCCTTGTGACAGAACATCAGCTGTCTGTAAGAGCTGCTGGTATCTGAAATTACCTGGAAGCGTAAGTTAATACTTCCAGATATTTGAAAAGTTCACTTTTCAAAAGTTTAATAGGAATAATGACTTTCAAGTAATTTACAGATTTCAAGAATATTTACAGATACTTTCATCATCTCTTCACAAGTAACTTTCACGTGAATTCAACAGGAAAATTATAGATGGATTTCCAAAAGGTATTTAAGAGTTATTTGGACCATGCATGACCCTTACCTGGAAACAGAAAGGATTGTACACTACCATGTGAATAAAGCCTACTCCATTTCCTATCACTGTGTGCTCATGTTGACATTTATGAGTCTAAAATATGCATTTGTGTTTTCTCACTGAACAAAGAACTTACCTTTCTGACCAAGGAACACGATTCTGCAAGCCCCAGTCATTTCCCTGCACTTCAGCCGGCTTCGAGGGCTGCCTGGGCTTTGAATTTCTCCTCCAAGAACAAGAATTTCCCAGTTTGAGGAGATTTGTTTGGAAGGGACATCAATACAGTGACTGAGCTGAGCATGTACTCAGCACTGCAGTCTTAAATCAGCAGCTTGTTTTCCTTGTGCTGACTGACATGTCTGTTTTGGCATTATCCTGAGAGCTGCCGTAACATACAGCCTTTTATCTAGGATTGACAAGGGAAGGAAATTCAACTGCAAAGGGCAACAATAAGTCAGTGATTTTTCCAAGTCACGCGAAGGCCTCCTGGCAGGTAGCGGTATCCTGGGGATGTGCAAGAGCCCCAGGAAAATGCCATCCAGCCTCTGCCATTCCTTTCTTCCTGCCCCCTCAAACTCTCTTCCCTTTGGCAGCCCCACGAAGGGTTTAACATTTACTCGGAGCCAACGCAGGCGGGACACAAGCCAGCCCAAAGGCAAAGGCTTGGCACGGGCAGGAAGAAGCAGCTTGGAGTGTGCCCATCTCCCCTGTTCCCTCCCCTGGGCTCTGCCCGTGTGCCAGGTCAGGTGGGGGCACCAGCACTGGCAGCACCACACCCACTCTGTCACCTCCCTCCCCTGCACAGGACACCAGGAGAGCAGGGGCTGGGGAAGGGCCTGGCTGGAGGGACGGGGGCTCAGGGCTGGCTCTGGGAGGCTGAGCCGCAGTTGGCCCCAGCAATGCTGTGCAAGGGGAGAGAGCCCTCATCCTGAGCTGGGGCTCTGTGCTGCAGCAGCTTTGCTGAAGCCACTGGAGGCTCTTTCTCCCCTTGTGGCCCATTCCCATGTCTTCAAAACACAAAGGTGAGCTCAAGCTGGAAGGGAGGGGGGGTTGGGATTTGAAGTGACTGCATCCCACAGACGCCCACAGGAGTGCCTGGCACTTCAGTCCACTCTGGGCACACGCAGCCCACATTTCAGGTACCCTCCAGTGTCCAGACCTAGGGACACAATGCTTTCTCACACCACTGTGACACTCCCTGGGTCCTATCCCCCTTCACACCTCAGCCAGTGCTACCAGCTACACCAAAAGGGTTCTCAGAGCACCTCGCTCCTCTTTTCCCACTGCAGGCACCTTTCCTTTCTCCAAAGGAAGAGAGCCTTTGTGGATGTGGATGTGCTTATGATATTTCTCCATAACTGTAGCAGTTAATGAGAATTAATCTCAGGCCCAAGTGAGTAACTACAAGCTGCTGCCATCTGAAAGCTCGGTGGTGGCCTGCATGAAATAATGAATGGAATTACTCCAGCTAGTTGTAATTATTTAGAAACAAAACAAAACACAGCATTTTTGGCTGGAACTGAAGGGGCTGCCACTGAAGTTGGCTGTTTAGAATGTCTTTGAAAAGCAGGGAACCTTGCACATATCTGATACGCTCACAGAAATTTAATCCACAGAACAAAAGCAAAAGGATGCAGCATTCTTGGCAATCTTATCTGAGACATAAGATGCACTGTTGTATCATAAATTGTATATAAGGGAACAAATTGATCAGTGCTAAACATCTCAACAGACTCGTTGTCTTTAATTGACATTTGCTTTCTGAACATTAAAATGTATGAATGGCATAAGTATTTTCTTCTAAAATGCAGATATTCAAAGGTCTTTTCAGTTAATAACAGAAAAATGTAAAGGTTTGATTGTTTTGAGTTGTAAGTGGATTTGAAGAATAATTCAGTGATTTATCAGTGGGATCACAGTTTGATCTACTCAGCAAATTATGCCACAAGAGAAATTATTTCCTATGAGCTTAGTCATTAGGGTGGAATAATTTCTCTTCCTTTTGATACTTTCCAAATAGTTTTTGAGAAACAAAGATGATCAAAGGGTTTAGTTGTCCTTTGCTGCCTTCTTCGGCATTTAGCTGAAGTCAGAACTTGGGAGTAAACAGTTTCCCTTAAACAATCATTAGTGCTGCTGTGCTTGAAAACACAGCCCAGTCCCTTGCTGGAGACAAGAGTGAAGGTGCTCAGTTAACTGGCCTGCACTGGAACCACACCTGGCAGCTCGGGCTCCCCTTCTGGGCACACACCTCGGGACTGGTTTTCAAAGGCACTGGACACCTGACAGTCCTCCTGGACAATCTCAGCTCTGCTGGAAAAAAGGCATTTCATTCTTTAGCATCTACCTGCAAGCTTTGGTGCTGTCCTAAGTTATGCTTTAACTGACAACAGCCTAAGTTCAGAGCAGCAACACAGTGTCCCAAGCCCCAGCTGAGCCACCTCTTAGTGCTGTGCCAGTGTAATGCAGGGGGCTTAAGGATGACTCTGCAAGACATTTGCACTGACATGGTGTATTTAAGACAAAACTACAGTATAAACATTCCAAGACTGGGTTGAGTAGACTACAGATCTACTTGTTCCCATGTACAGTTTCAATACAGATCTCAGTGCAGTGCTCAAGACAGTTCATACATCACCAGCGTTGTGAAACACAAGCAAGAGGGTGCACTTTGTTTTATAAAAAAACCAACAAATAAATTATACATTGAGAGCTATTGCCAAGCTTTACATAAAAAAGTAAAAATACAGTAGTTAGTGTGGCTTTAACAAAACAAATCTAGCTAAAAAAATATTCTTATATACTTTAAAAATAAGTTTGTCCAGTTATATAGGTGGGGTGTGTGTGTGTGTGTGTTTATGGAGCAGAGTGCTCAAGCCAAGCAGTCAAAAGGAGGTGAATTCTGCAGGAGAATCCCGTGGCTCCCGGCCCTGTGGGTGTGGCAGTGCTGCCTGCTCCTCAGGCTGGCAGCAACACGGAGCCCCTTGTGCCACCGAGCCGGGCCTGGCGTCAGGGGCCGTGCTGAGCAGCTGCATCCCCCAGCACCGCCCGGAGCCACCGCAGCTCTGCCGCGGCACTGTGGGGAGGGCCCTGCGCTCCTGCTGCGCTGCCAACACCCGGACCTCATCTGTTTCTCTGAAAGGCCATTAGTAAATACTGGTCTATTTTTTGGTTGATAAGTTATGATTGTCCAGCTGCATTTGAAAGCTGTGACATTACAGTGTCTAACAGCTACATATATATATATATACACACACACACATATATATATGTATATATATATATACGTATGTATACAGATACTACAGCTTCCTAAACTCAGAAACACTATGTGCCCAGATAGAGCTTTAAATGCCAGCTGGCTGTGGAACAGAGCTGCTATCACTTCATCAGTAGAATTGGATTGTACCAGAATATGTTCACAATGTGAAAAATACACCCAGTGCTGTTTGTGAAGGACATGCTTATCCCAACAGTATGTCTTTGCTTCATCAACTGAGAAGGAAGGAGCAGGGTGCAAAGGGCGAGCAGGCAAGGACTGCAAACAGTTTGTATAGAGACCCACAGGTAGCTGCACTGTTCACCTGAGCTGCTCTAACAGGGCTGCAAATTTTCTTGCCAAAGTTGTGTCCAAAAAATTGTCCAAAACTGTCTTACATAGCTGTCTTCGACAAAGTATGAGAAACATTTAGGTTTAAAATCAAATACATTCAAGCTAATTCATTATCCATGACTGATTAACAGGTAAGTAGGTAATTTATGTCATATAACTTACCTAATATTAAACTCTATTACCACTGAGCTAAAAAGATATTCCCTTAATTCTGGTGTAAGAAAGTCTCAACTCCCACATTTTAATGCCCATTTCCTAAGCCTGTAAATGCACGCAGCACATGCAGACTCTGGTCTTAAATGGGTGAGACTGAAAAGCATCTCTTGCAGGTTAATCAGTTTGAGATAAGGGCTGGGATGCTGTTATTATAAACACCAAGATTTCTATAAAACCTTTTACTCCAATCACAGAATGTGACTGGAGTAAAATCACTTTTACTTTCAGATCCAGTCACTTAGCATTCATTCATTCATTCCTGTCAACTCTTACAGCTTTTCAGTGGTTGGCAGACCTGCCAACATCCTGACACCAGATTCACACAAAGTTTTATTTATAAATTTCTTTAAATAAATACCAAAAAATAGACTTTAAGAAAACACTTGGACCCTATAGCCAATCAATCAATAGTATAGCAATGGTAGGAAAATCCTTTTTTCTCAGTAGCATACACACATTAACTGATACTTTATAACACTAACTGTAGGAACTACTATCCCTATTTGTGTTTGATAAAATGCAGGTGATGAGGAATGCTATGTTACCTGTTAGGCAGTCATGTTGTAACACAGTACCTCTAGCTCCAAAGCAGAACAGGGATGCCAAACTGCAGGACGTTCAGATCACAAACCTGTCACCTTGGTCTCGCCAGGCTCCCTATATAAGCAATGATCTGGTTAGCTAAGTAAGCTACATCAAGATAAATTGAGTGAATATTTGCTCCAAGTATCAGATTTTGCTGGGAAGAGTTGGGTTTGTAGCCCATAATCTATTAGATATAGCAGGTTCCCAATTTACCAGTTGAAATGTTTGGATTTTTATGTGAAGTTTCAAATATTAGTCCTCTGAAAATTGAGGAAAGCCTCGCCCCTTTGAGGTTTCTCTGTGCGTGCATGTGCATAATTACAACACTCCCCTCCAAACACTGCTATCCTGACCATGCTGAAATAACAGTTGGTTATTTGGAACCATTTAGATTTTAGGGGACACACTCACCACACACTATTTACTTGTTATTTGCTGTGATGGCTTGGGAGGAATCTAAGGATGGTATTCAACATGCAGTGCTGGAAAACTGTAAACTTCTGTTATTCCAGTTTTGGGAGGGATTCAAGCTGACAGTTCGCAGAGCTCCTGAACCCAACGGGAAGAGCCAAATATCAAACATGCCTAAGAAAATGCTACTGCATTCTGTCTATTTACAAACCCAACACATGTAGCTGGCGAATGCCAGCTCAGCTGCTGAGCAAACAGATGAATAGCAAGTGCCAAGTTTCCACACACAGTCCTGGCTTTGTGCAGAAAGCAGACTGTTGCAGCCATTGCTTCCCTTTTCCTGCAGGAACTTTGCTGGCAACTGCATTATTAATCGAGACTAAGACATTTGATAATCGAATCAGGAATCTTCTACGTTTTAATAAGCAGTAAGGCTCAGACTTAAAAGTATAAAAAAAGCCAATACTCAACTGGAAGTAGCAATGAGAGAGCTGAAGGGCTGGCAGCAGGAATCCTGTGCCTGGTCCGGATCCCGTGTGCTGCCCTGGGAGCACCTGCCACAAATCCTGAAATCCTGGCTCTTGAGGCAATGGCTGCAAATCACTGCCTGCAGAGTCACTCTGGCATGTCAGTCCTACAGCTTCCCCTGGTCCCTACATTCCTCTATTAAGGCCTCCAGGGTTTTGAGAAGTGGCAGTGGGCCACATAAAATCCATGTGGCTTCTCCCTTAACTGGCATTCAGCATCTTGCAAAGAAGAGCACGAGAGCAACAGCAGCACAAACACCTTGGTCTGAATGCAGCAGCCTCATGGGGCCCAGCTTACTTGCACAACCCATAGTGGTTTGGTCCAAACTTTTGTTTACAGAGACACATGCACACAGCCAATGGGCAGAAATGAAGTTGTGCATACAGGACCCAGAACCAATTTTCACATTACATTTGTTTCTAAGAACCACGTGCATGTAAGTATCTACAAACAGCAGCACTATGCAGAAAACATCCTCCAACCCCAGTCATATGTACAAACCTCTTCCTCAGAAAGAAGTATCACAGCTGTTTCATCTGTCCCTCCCTGTCAGATGTGGGATTCATCATCTTTGTTTCTCCTCCCTTTGACTCTGCATTACTTTTTTCACAGGCTGTATCACCAGGGTCCATGTGATGATACTGCTGCCCAGAGCCCAAATGATCTCTGAACTGTATGCACTGTACCCCAAACTCCAGCTGAGCACCCAAAGACCTTCACCTGCACTGTGGAGTGTGTGCTCTTACCTTCCTTCTACAGAGAAGTGAATTGCTTACAGGAACTTTTCATCCTTTTTTCCTATTTTCACCCTGGTCTTTCTATTATTTGTTCCACATACAACTATTAGAAGACACTTGGAACAGGACTCAAAGTGGTGTTAAAAACTCATCTAGTTGTACCCTCATGCTGCAAAAATACCTTTTAAGTATTCCTTAAGCACAGCATCTGGAAAGAACACCCAGAAACAGGATGAAGAGAAACAAGAAAATTCTTTTCCTTTCTAGTCCTAGAAGACAACAATACTAATCAATAAGCAGTTCCTGAAGCAAGCTGCACTCACACCTTCACTGCTTTGGCTTTTAAAACATACAGATCTCTAGTCTAAAATGCATGTATTTGAATCATGTAGGAAGTGAAATGATCAGTGTCATACGTGGGACCTCTGCTGTATTCTGCTAATGCTACAAGCTGTTTGGCAGGTAGTTTCCAATTTCCTGGTTGCAGTGAGCAGCAGCTCAAATCCAGTCTACGTAGCTGGTCTCTGATGGACTAGATTTTCATGCTTTCCAGGTACTGCAATAGGGTACAAGGGTTATTAAGGGGGTTAAGGCCAAAAAGGAGAGTATGTGTTGGTAAAATGAAGGAAAACCAGAGAGAATGATCACACAGAAGAAAATGTCCTTGGCTGTACGGGAGGGACAGTGACCACCACAGAGAGCCCTGTGCAGGGCACGGCCACGAGGTGGCCCTGCGAGCTCTCCTCATCCCTTCGATGTTCATTTTTCCACAGCCAGCAGGGCCCCGTGCTCACACCCCACAGCTCCTCGACACCTTCCAGCAGCAGAGCCAGCTTGGGGTAAGGAACAATTAACCCAGCACCAGCAGAACACAACTGTTTGCTTTTCCTCAGTTCAGAACTAGCTCCAGTGTGACGTTCCACTTCTCCCGAGAGAGAAGAGAGAGAAGATCAAATGTGCATGTGGTTTTACATCCTGGTTCAGGCTGCAATTCCAGCTAGATTGTGAAAAATGTACAAGTCTCTTCCTGGATCCTGGCAAACCAGCTGGCTGTCTGACTCCCATTCAGCACGAGTTTGATCCCAAGCAAGTCTTTTGGAAGGATCCCTTGGAGATATGTTAGAAGATTTGAGTTTTTACAAGGTGAGAGATTCAGAGACTCCTTCTTCTAGAGTTCAGTGGTGAGTAAACATTTTGTTCTTATTGTAGCATCCTCAGTAACTGGGCTAAAAGGGGGGGGAAAAAAATAAGGCTCTGTAAACACACTCCTCCAAAAAGGTCTGCCATGATGGGTTACAAGAGAGGAGTATTGCTTCAAAGAGCATTCATGGCTGTCCCCTTTTAAGTTAATGAGACCAATGGACAAACCTTTCTAATGGACAACTGCAGAAGAGCAAACTGAATGAAATTTAAACAATGCAGCAGTAGCACCACTGCCATTCTTTAAAGATGGTCACTGCAAGGCCTGATTGTCACTGCCATCATTCTGCCTCAGCAGCATGGCAGAATGGAATAGCAAGGGAAAAGGCTTCTACCAATTTGGTTTTCTGACACCCTTATAGCTTGGAAATAACTGGGGGGCATCCCCCTCCACCCCCCCCAATACTCTGCCAGGTACTGAAACACTGTAAAGAGATTTCTCAGAAATTTTTTCTGTACCATAACTTTATTCTAGCATTAGAATATTTGAGCAGATAAGGATAGAAACTGAAGTGAAATTATAATATACACACATCTGTTTATTTGTCATACTTCAAATGCTATAAACTGAGACAGAACTACAGTTTATTAGCACAGCAAAACAAGGCATTGTGTCTAAAGGGCTGCTGTGACTATGTCAGTGGAAGCAGTAATAGTGCCCACACAGACTTGTGGAGTGGGCTGAGAAGACCTCACCTCACTTCGGGTGTCTGCTGGGATGGTGTCAATCCAGCTGAGGAGATCAGGGTCTCCGTGCTGCCTTTCACTGCCTTCAAAGATAAGGCAACACTATTTCCCAAAGGCCCATTGGAAATCAGTCCAGTCTGGATGGGGAAGAAAGAAACAAGAAACTCAAACACCAACCAGGACAAGGCAAGCTAACTTTTCAATATTATTTACTTATAAATGGCAAAAATAGGATTCATTAAACTCCAACCTGGGCTTTACTAAATATAAATTCTTTAAGAAATTTTATGGCATTTACCTGAAGTACAATACAGCAAAAATGAAGCTTAACTATTAAGAGGGTATGTTATCTGATTTAATCCAGCTAAATTAGTTTGGTTTGTTTTTGGTCTGGTACATTACTTTATAGACCTTCAAACTATTAAAAATTATTGTATTTTATTATTTAACTTGAACTCAAGTTTCCTAATCATGACAAAAGCTTTCTTTTTTTTCTCTTTAAGAAATGGTCAAGTAACTCACTGGCACTATCCACCTCGGTGTTACAATGGGTTGAGAAGACACCTACAAAAAGCAAACAAAAGCTCAATTAAAAGGCTGAAAGTAGCTGAGAACGTTGTCAAAATAGCATACCTCCCAAAACAACACCTCCCCAAAAACAATCTCAGATATTTGCCCCTCGTTAGCCTTTGAATCACGCTAGTGATTAGGTGGAGACGTGGCACCCACTGAGCACAGAGCCAGACACTCACTGGGAGCAGTTTCAACTCACTGCTCCCTTCCCAAAGGAAAGAATCCATCATCTCTTAGTGCATTGTGGACAACCTTAATCCAGAGCACGCCACTGTGAAGAGTTTAAATGTCCTCCTTCTTCCCCCCTTTCTCTTGGTGCACACAATGTAACTCCATTTTGCCAGCATAGATTACAAGAGATTTCTTTTTGTGTATATAAAAGGCTTGATTAGTATTACAAGTTTACTTTTCAAGTATTTGTGTGCATATCTCTATATATACAGACATATACAATTGTACATACATCTTCCCATTAAATTTCTGAATTATGTATTATTGAACCCTTATGTATCCCCAAAAGTGTGAAAAGAAGGCTGGCACTTGCAGCTCTACTAAAACAGTACTAGAGGTTGCTGTGGCACACATAAAAGTTCACTCTTCAGCTTCCATAATTTCCCCTGCAAAGCTGTAAAGGCCACACCCCTACACCAGCCACCCTGCAGGTGGGGGCCATATGAGCAGTGATCCCTGTCCATCACTTCTTTCCACTGCTGCAGATCCAAGCCTGGCAGACAGACACTAAAGCTTGAGAAGAGTCAGTGAGTAAAAATCACTGTTATGTGCAAAGGAAAAAGTTTGGGTTTGAAATACATTTACCCGAGGTGTGGCTTCTGTAAAGTCAATTAGATTCTCTGTCAGTGATGTTAAGGAAACGTCCTGGTCATCTGGAGTGCTCTATGGAATAAATCAGTTTTGAATTGAATTCCCAGTAGTAACCACACAGGTCTACTGAATACTCCAGTGGCTTCCTGAGTTATAGACCGTTATCTTTAACAAACGCCACTTTTTATCAGGCCTATTTTTTCAAGTTTTTCCATATGATCTTTTTTTAATATCCTTTTAATTTCCTTAATTCTCATTAATGTACAGGAAACAACATCATTGCCACAGTAAGCAAGCAGTGAAACTGTCTCTTCCCCTCTGCAAAGGTGGGGTACTGCACCATTCAAAAGGTCAGCAAGGTCTGGAAGGGGTGCTTGAACTTGGTGAAAATTATCATTATTCAGTGGGACCAACTATGTAATACTGGTTTAGAGGCCCAACAGCTACAGGGCAGGGTGTTTTGGTCATCCAGATCACCTTGTCAGTCTGCTCAAGTAAAGGCAGCACAAGACCAATGCTATTGGACTCTGCTTTTCTTTTGGAGAGGGACAAAAGAAAGTTTAATCTCTGAATTTGTGCTCTTCATGGAGTCCAGTTAAAAATTACCTTAAGGTCACGAGAATATAACAAATGAATGTCTAAATTTGAACTTTTCCTTCTGTGGTTCTGATGGGAACTGCCTATGTCAGAATTTCATCCCTACTGTCTCCTTACTGGAGCATAAAATCGTTGGGATGTAAGGGGCTCCCTCCAGTGTGAGAAAAACAACCAGTTTAGAAAAATAAGAGTTATGCCAAGAACTGGAAAGGACAAGCAGAAATGGCCTTTGGAAAGATCTGTCCAGTGTTCCTGCCTGCTTCAGAAAGCACTCTCTGGCATTCCCCAGCGCCCGGCATTCACAGAGTTATGAGAGGCATGCAGCAAGGTCTGCTGGGCTTGCCTGGAGGCATCCGGAGCTCAGAATGTGACACAGAAACCTTCCAGGCTGGCAGGTGGTGATACCTTTGAAACAGCAGCCTCCTCAGCTGGAGCCAGATTAGCTGGAATTAGCAGGTCCTCGTGGTTAGAGTCAGCACTGTCCTCATTCAAGGTATTACTGAAAGGGGAAAACATTCTCATTAGCACCCTGCCTGGATAGCATGGAACAGGGCTGCTTCCCAGACAGCTCAAAACCTTCACACCAGTTCGGAGGCAGATAAAAGATTGATGTTGGTACGATAATGTAAATGCTTTCCAACTTCCTCCACAGATTACTGCTCTCTCATAGTTCCAGCTACAGCTGTGCATAGACCCAACAGTATTGATGTCTTCTATCACAAAGGAGTTTCTTCAGCCCTTGTGTCTAATTTGCCTGAAGCCTTTCCTGTCATCCTCTTATCTTCCTCTTTAGAGCCAGGGGCAGCAGGATGTCAGGAATCTCAGTCCTTTCAGAAGATGAGAGAGATTCACTTACTGCTTGCAAGGATACTCACCCCGAGGCCTGGCCTACACTGACTAATTGCTGCAACAGTAATTAAAAATGCATCCGTAAACCTGCTTAGATGTAGCCCAAATGCTCAGCAACTGTTCCTCATCTTTTCATGCCTTTTCATCATAATCTCCATGTGGTCCCCTTAGGGGACCCTAAGGTCCCCTAGAAACACGTTTCTCCAGAATCACTTACGGAACAAAGGTGTTTGAAGCAGGGATTGCTCTCAGCAGCTCTCTTGGATCTTGAAGTACCGGACTGGTTGCTGGGGGACTGCTCTGTGCCTTGCCTGACAGGATAACGTTCCTGGCACAAACCAACAAGAAACAAATAAAACAGAAAACAGGTACAACCTTCCATGGAAAGCTCATTATCAATCACTTGTTACAACACAGTTTGGGACTGCTAATGTACATTTGTACATTATACATACAAAATATACAATATATTGTATATTTTATTTACAGTATCACCTCTTTGAGGTCTGCCATATGTGCATCTTCACAAATGGTCAAGAAGTTAGACATTATAACCTTTTAGAGTTTCTCAATGCCTGCAATCACACTGGACCCTGCAATCCTTTCATATTTAGTAATTCTCAGGAAATTGTCACTGCAGGGGTTTGTATACAATTTTTTTTCCTCCACTAGAAAACACCTACTGTGAACAGACCCATACCCCCTCCCCACACTTTAGCTGTCCACTTTTCAGAAATAATTAATGATTGAAATTCCTCTTGTAACAGTGGTCATTGAGTATGGACGAATAAAGAGCATCTGTATTCTCTTGTATATAATAGAAGTTAGCAGTTATGACCCTGGTTTTCATCTCAAAACCACTTCACACTGGTGAGGTTAAGGTATCCTATGCAGGGTAAAATGCAATGACGACTGAGCCACTGGCAGACCACACTAAACTGCAGGTTCTCAGTTCTGTAGTGGGGTAACTACACCACATGTTTCTTACAAATCTATTCACTACCTGGCAGCAGCCTCCTGAATATTGGAATTCTTGACACCTGTCATGCTGTCATCTTTTCCAACCTGAGAGGAAGAAATGAACAGAGACATACATTTCTGATACCTGTTTCCATCTCATGTCAGTTCTGAGATCCACAGTAGAGCTGTGTCTCTCTATCCCATGCTGTTCATCTACAGCTCAGGGACTTAGAACATCAATTCCATGTGACAACTTCAGTGCAGAATAAAAATAGTTCACTAACAAAACCAAATAAAATACCATAATTTGCTAAGGAATTTACTACAACATACAAAAAGCCCAGTCATAATGACAGAATAATTGCTTGATTAGAAGGCAACCTTTGGAGATTTTCTGTCTCAATGACCGCTCAAACCAGGGCTTGCACAGGGTCTTGTCCTGTTACCTGTTGAGTACCATCAAAGACAGAAATTCCTCCTTGGGCAACTGTTCCAGTATGGAACCATTATCACTGTGAAGAAAGGCTGAAAAGCCCTCTGACTCTGCCTTGGACAAGGCTCTTGGAACACCCTCATCTGCAAGGCACCTTCTCCAACATTAGGCAATTGAAGAGAAATAAAACATTTGAGAGTGTCACAGCTCTGTTCAGTTGAGTATTTACCTTGTGCCCTGCTTCTGCCTGGGCCTTCAGGATATTGCTTTTGAGATCTGCTGGAAGCCACTTTGCTGCTACTACTGGGCTCTCGATTGCATTGTTAAGACATTTATCTGTCAACTTCACCACTTCATCCTAGACATGAAAACATCTTTATCAGAAGCAGTTTCCACATGGACAAGTCTGGGCTGAAGTTTATCAACATCTCTAAATAACAACAAGGCTCTGAAGCCAGAGGAAGGTCAGCAGACTTAAGCTGAAATGAAAAAGCAATTTTTTCCTTTATTTTGGAACTCAGATGTAATGTCACAGCAACACATTAAGTAAAAAAAGCACAATGCTTAAATGTGGATATGCAAACTGCTGTGCTAAAAATACAGTGTGCAAGAAATGAAGTGCATCCTAAAACTGCAGCCTAGTTTACTGAGAGATCAATATAACAGCCATTATATCATGTTAGTGCAGCCTAAGTAAAAGTTGATAATTTACTCTCAAATGCAAGTTGGGAAGATTTTTAACTTAAAATCCATTTATAAGTCATACCAAGAGTTTAATTAACGTGCTACTAACTACCTCTCCCACCACTGATTATATCAGAGCAAACTGGCAGCCAGATACATAAAGAAGAGAAGTAAGAATGACATACCTTTCACTACAGTATATTTCATGATGAGAATTGCCGTTCTTAATTATAAAATGTTAATTAAGCATTCAATCTACTAATTACTATTTGATTAGTGGCAGAAGTTAATTAGCTGAGTGAAAACTAAACCCTGTGACCTTCCTTCTGAGGGTATGACTCAGCAGGGGGAGACAGAGTCCTGCTTTCCTCACCATATGCCCTGGTCTAGGGCAGGCTGTTCCCAGGAGGCAAGTGCTGCAGGACTGCCTGGAGCAGGGACAATCCTGCTGCACTCCCACCTGCACCAACTGTAGCGTGCCCAGGAGGAATGAAGCCCATTGCAGAGAGAGAGAGCAGAGCAGAGGAGATAAAAAGAGGTGAACACCTGTCTCCCCACAGCTCTCCATCCACTTTCAGCTTTCTACATTCCCTGGAGACACTGCTGAGAACTTGTAGTTATTTGGTCTTTAGAAAGGGGACAGACATTTCCTTTTTTTGTCTCCCTCTAAATCACCTTTTGAGAGATCCAAATAGGATCTTAAGAGACTATCTAAAGGAGAAACCATTTTTAAATTTTGACCCAGTCAGCAATGAACTTCACAAAATATCCAAAGGTCACTGTCAACATACAAAGCTATGAGGAGCAACAGTACTTTTAAGTACTTTTATTTTAGAGAAGCTGCTGGAATTGCCAAAAGAAATAATTACAACTGAATTACTATTATTTGTACAGCTGCAGCACCCAACTGTGATAATCTTTAAGTCTTTACACTGGACCTCACTGAAGCAAGATGCCATGTGTGACAGTACCTGCACAGCATTTTGAATTATTGTTAATGCATTATTCCATTAATATAGTAAATCTGATAATTATAACTGAGCACATCAGTACACTGGTGGTTGAAGTACCATTTTATTTTTTAACCTCCTCTCAGCTTCCTCCACCTGAACAATCAATTTAATTAGGTCACTCTAGTCTATTAACAATTAGACTCCCTACTTTTGAAAAAGCCTAGTACTATTACAGATATTTTAATTTAATAGAGCATAAATTTCATACCACCAAGGAAGTATTTCCTTCAATATTAACGATCCATTTTTTTTCAACCCTATTTTGCACTTGAAAAAAGCACTGGTATCTTACAGGTTTTTTTAATTAAAAAAGCATGTACCTAGAGGGAAAAGCATCCAGCACCTGCTAACGCCTCAAGAGGTCTAATTTACAAGACATTTCAGTTGTTCACACAAAACAGTAAAGCTGTAGGGGTTTGTCATTATTCTAGATCATTAGGAATGTTTGTTGTTTCCACGGACAAGACAAACTACACTTGTACTGTGTTCTTCAACCAAAACACGGAGCTAGGCAGTGATGCAAAAAAGCAAGGAAAGGTTAAAGTAACAGTAACAAGGCATGTGATCCCAACCCTTGGTGCTTTTGAGTTCTGTTCCTGGTGCCACTAAAAATCACTTTGTGCAGGAAGATGGAGCCTAATACAGGTACATTTTGGACCAACTTCCATGTATTTACAGATCACAACAAATTCAGAAAAAGTAAACCGTCACATCCTTGCATTTCTGACTTGGGAGAAGACTTTGAACACGGGCAAACAGGGTGAACCTTTATTGTTCATTTCCCTTCAGAAGCTGATGAAAGCAGAGCGTTGGTGTATTTAAAGCTATTTGCTCTCTTTGTCATATCTGGTCACTGCACTAGTGAAAGCTGGGAAAGGACAAAGTTGCATTCTTCCATCCCAACAGATTTTGGCAGTGAGCAGCAGAGAAGAATGAAGCCATTCATTCCTTTGCTTCCTCTTTTTCTCTAGAAGAACAGGGGTAGCTAGATAAATATTTCCCTATCAAATAAATCAATCAGGATTGATTGATTGAAAGTATAGAATTACATAAAGATGACTGTCAGGCCATCTCTATCCCCTGATGGAAAACAGTTTAAGATTTTTAATTAACAAAGCTGAAGTGAGTTGGCATTGTGAACAATGTCATGAAGTTCAGGATGCAGGTCTGCTTTCATAAGTAGAAAGATAACACTTTCCCCAATGCATTTTACCAAACCTCTTATGTACTGTAATAGTTTCTACATGTGCTGAAATTTGTAATCACACATGTTCAGAAAGACTGCTGCAATACTGCATTCCCTGTGAAATAACAGCAAGGTCCAGGATCTAAACTTATTGCAAGGTTTTAGTGGATATACTCCAGTCCCATGCAATTCTGCCAGAAGAGGATACAGAAGAGGATAAAACAAACACTTCTTTTACTAACAGATTAAGAAGAAAAGTAAGTACAGGAGAAAAGCCCATAGGTATATTTTATAACAAACACCATAAATGAAAGCTTCTGTGTTTTCTAAAGCAGCCTTCAAAGGCAGGAAACAAAGTATTTTTAATAGTGACCTTTAGGTCACTCTTCTCAGAACTGGTTTCCAAACCACCAACCTTCCTCTCTGAAGGGTGTGCTCATTTGGTGCTACTGTAACCTACATGTTTTTGCAATCTGAAGCATTGGGAATTTCCAGTATGCAGAGAGTCTCTAATCTTTGTCTATCTTTTTTAAACAAACACTCTCAAGTGACTTCTTGGTAAGCTACAATATAAGCAGAAATGTTTTATTCTACCTCTTCTACCCTAAAAAAACCTCCAACGATCTACTCTTACGTTTTCCTAATATAATTTGCACTTTCTTCTTGACAGCTGAACTGTGTTTTACCCACCTATTGGCATACTGTTGATCCATAATTCTCTGTTATGCAAATGTTCTTGCTCTTTAATCAGATTACTGTCCTCCCAGTATCTACAACCTCTAAAGTTACTCAGCACCTTATGTGACAGCAGCTGGATGACTGTGACTGTTCTGTATTGGCAGCTGTTTGTTAGATTAGCTCATTACAGGAATCTTAGCTTGCTTATTATAAATCAGCCACGATTTATAAACCTCTAAAACAGTTTCTGTCCATTCTGTTCAATGAACCAATTAACTGTTTTTCCCCCTCTCTGTCTGAACTAAAGTGGAGCTCAACAGGCTAAAATATTCTAAATAAACTGTTCATTTGCTTTAGCTTATCTAGAAGCAGTGTTTCAGCATAACAGAACCTACAGTCTACTGACTAATCTTCTTAGAGACCCGGTAATCTTTGTAATGCACTCACCAAGCAGAGAGGTGCACCAGGCAGCCCTGACAGCAGCCCTTAAAGGGGACATGAGCCAAGCAGCCTGCAGCACCACCCACAGCAGCAGCCTTCTCTCACATGGAGGTGGAAAACAAACGCTTAGCAGTGGGCTTAGCTCAAACACACACTGCTAAACACCTCTCCTGGCACCTGGTTCCTATTACTATTCAGGGAGCAAGAAAAATCATAGCTGCTTCACTCAAAGTTAGATAAATCCTCAGGCCTCCCTGCAAGGGAGGGTAGCCTCAACAGAGATAACACTTCCAAGGTGTTTTACTCTCTCTGCTTGCCCAAAGCCCAAAAATCTCCCAAAGCTTTTGCATCAGAGAAAGCAGAGTAATGGAAAACTAAATTTAATTTTTAAAAGCTTATTAAAAAAACCTAGAAGAATATCCTGTGTGGGGGCAGTTGTCTGATTACCAGTGAATCTATCAAAGTTCACTGCTGTTGTAAGGGAGGATCCTGGCCTCTCCGTCCCTTCTAGCAACACTACTTATTTTCACTATGGCCCTGGCATTTCTTTGACCCCTTCTCTGAACCTATTTAATTCAGTATTTAACAACTTAAAGACATAAAGAAACCCAGCACCTCAATAAAAAGTTCAAAACAAAGGCAGGAAAAAAATAGTTTGCCAGTTTGTAGACATATTTGTTCTGAAACCTGCAATGATTCCTGGGGGCGAGAGAGGAGAGAGGGAAGCTGGAGAAGAAAAAGTGAAGAGGAAGGAGGGAGAAGAGAGCCCTCACCCCGTTCAGGGCACTCAGGCTTGTACTTTAGCTCAGCTACCCGTGAAGTGCAGCCTGACTTGCTCAGAGGGATTTGAGAGCAGTAAATCAAACCACATCACTCCTCTTTGTGTAAACACAGAGCACCAATACCTACATCAGAGAGCAAGTACAAACTGGTTACTTAACAGGACGGACGGATCATCAGCAAACTTGACTCAAAATAAAACGTCAGAACAACCTTCTTGGAATTGAAAGCAGCTCAGCCCTTCCAAAAAGAGGGTGAACTAACCAACACCACGCAGGTAGTAACATACAGATAAAGACAACTAAGAAACATTTCAAGCATTTATGCCTTTTACTCCCACTGATTTTGGAAAATCTCACCAGGCTGCAAGTCTGCACACATGCACCTCTACCCCCATCTTTATCTCACTGCTCTGTCACACACAGGTTTATAAATCATAAAGCATTTGTATTTCCTTTGCTATTCCCCAGTGTTACTCACTCGTTGTCTCAGAAGTCTTGCAAACAGAGCAAGGCAAGTGGAAGACTTTTCAGAATGATGTGAACAAAATTCAGGATGGTAGCAGGGGGAATGAAGGCCAATTACCTGTACATTTATGTTTACGTTGGGACGCTCAGTCGGCACGGGGCTGCTGTACTCTGCCTCCAGCTGTTTCAGTTTTAGGAATGCATCTTCAAATGCTGAAAAAGACAAAAAAGATGTCATCTTCCTAATGTTACCATGGAGTTATTTGACTTGTAACTCGCATTATCCCTGAATAGTAATTACATAATTTTGAAGTTGTGCAAAAAAGCACAGGGACGGGGGAATCTACTTGCTCAAGCTTCGGTGCAAATTTCAAGCCTGCAGACTGTGTGCACCAAATGACATCACTCTGCACTCCTGGGAGCTCATTTACCCAGTCATCCTCAGAGTGAGCAAGCAAACACAGAGTTAATTGCTTGGACGGTTGCACTTTACCATACTTTTGGACAAAGTCACCTCCAATGAAGAACTGACTTCTCCCTTGTATCCCTGTCCTTGTTGTTCCAGTAATAGGCAAAATTGTCCTTATGCATATAATCTAAGGGAGCTTCCTAAAACAGTTCCACATTTTTCGTAAGGAAACAATCTCATACCAACCTATTACTTAATCTTGATCTCACACATCAGAATATGGAAAAATCTGTCAGTTTGCTTACGATCAGAATCTGTTTTTTCTGCAGCAGTTTCCTTCGTGCCAGGAGGGCAACTAACAGCCTCTTCTGAATCTCCTGTTGCCAAGCCAACAACTGGGCGGCCCACGGCATCATCCACACAAGTTTCTGGCAACTCTGTGCTGTCTAGCAAATCAACAAGAGGTATGCTGCAAAGGCAGAAAGATGGGCAGAGAGATGCACAATCATGTTACCACTCTTTCTGTAACAAGAAAAAGCTTTAACACATGCAGTCCCTTTATTCAAGCTGTCTTCTGCTTCAGCCATAATCTAGAAAAACTGTTTCAGGTAACTAACAAACATTGGCTTTCAGTGAGCTTAAGAAACATGAAAAAGGGAACATTTCATGTCTGTATAAGAGGCTTCATAACAGAACAGGTCCATGTTGCCTGCTGTATCATCACATAGCAGTAGAAAAAGTGGAGAGAGAAGGAGGGAAGTTTTTATCCATGAAAAAATACACTCTTTGGAACAATTCAAACATTTAAAGTTTTTCTAGCAAACTCAAGGTACCCTTTAGGATTTTTACAAGAGAACAAGAAAAGTCAGGGGGAGGGAAGTTGGTATCACAAAAAGCTGTTTGTGCAGCACTTCACCCAACACTGGTAAGCAGGACAGAGGGCAGAAGGGTGCACTGCACAGGACTGCACTGACACTTATGGTCTGGAACACCTAGAACCAGTTTCAGTTTTGTTAACCTAGGCAGAGCCATGAATGAAACCTTGGCAGTCACAGTGTTTTAAGTGAACCATAGCATGTACTCTGTACCCTGCCAGGATCACTTCTTTCACCTCCTTTGGTTTCTGATGGAAATATCTCCTTTTAATTTTGCCCTATGAACTGTATTTTCAATGAACAAGGAAAAACAATTATAAAAACAAAAATGATGCTACCATGTTTATGTTGTGCAAGCAGTCAGGAATCTCATACATTTCTCTAAAGTTTGGAACAGCTAAAGCTATCCTAGCTGCAAACTAACAAACACAGAAACCACTGCTGCACAATGCAATGGTTGATCAAACAGCCTGTGCACACAACTGCAGCTTTACTGCTGCCCAGTTCAATCAACAATCACTCTCACAGTCTGGCTGCAATATTGATTTAAGAAGAAAAAGCTATCAATCCCTTTTGCAAACTGTCCCAAATATGAGAACAATGATATCAAGCCTATACCCACCACAACAGAACAGAACCTACCCTTAAGCACAGACAAGAGACATTTTCTACTTGACAGTTTAGACAAGCTTCTCCCTTACCACTACCAGGTTAGTGCCTCATGCCTCTCTCCAGCCCCTGGAACCTGCTGTCACTACAGAGACTGCAGGAAAAAACTCCTTCCCCTCCAGCTCAAGCACCCAAAGAATTCTTCCAATGTTAAATATAAACCTCTGAATCAGATTACAGGGTATCACTGTTCTAGTGCTAATAATGTACAAATAATTTTAAGTTAATTAATTGCTGTGAGGCAAATTGAGGCCATTTGCTTGATTCTCTTAAAGCAGTGGAGTAAGAAGCTACTAGCAAAGCAAATAATAGGAAAATTTTTCAATCTCCCGTGCAGCCTCTCTCTGCACCACTAATGGGAAAAGGCAAACAGCACACAGTCTTGCAAAAAGGGGAATGATGGATACAGAGATTCAATTGTTAGAACTACTAGACAGGAAGAGATGCTCTTCCAATTAAGGCAACAAGTGAGACTGAATCCCACACCTTACTTTGCTGCATCAATGAATACAATGAATCAAAATGTTTTATAATCTTCACATGGAGACAACAATTTTCTTCCTATTTTCTGACAATTTTCTGTAAATAGTCTCCAATCTTTAATATGACCACCATTTTAAGAAGTTCAGATTTTACCTACAGAGTTGCTATGAAAGTTCAGATTTTACCTATGGGGTTGCTGACACCATGACAGTTTGAAGGAACTTGGCATAAGCTGCTATGAACTCCACATCAGAGAGGTGATGTAGAGCACCATACACTTCTCGTGCTTGAATTTCCCAATGCTTTTCCTTAGTTTTGTAAGAGAAAATGCATGAAAAATGAAAATTTTCTTCCTTAATTCTTAGGATAATTACACTAGACTTTTCCTCCTCATGACTACTGCTAGTACTACTAGTAACATTTACTAGACAGATAAGACAGCTGATTCAACAACTTGCCTACTACAGATAAGGGCAGTCTTGATATCTGGCAACACACTCAAACAGCACATTCAGTGTCTAGTGTGCTCCAAAAGCTGTGCACTATCCAAAAGCTGTGTACTACTTACACTGAGATGGTCAAAGCTTGTAAAAAACCTTACTGCCATTTGTGCCCTGGGATGGAAACCTGGCTGAGATAGCACAGACAAACAGGGTGAGTTCCCTGCAGCTTCACCCCACATCAGGACAGAGCCTCAGGGAAAATAAATGAATTTTAGATAAACTCAAGGAAGCCTCTTAAGATTCAAGTAGGAATTGACCCCATCTTGCCTTCAGACCCACTGAAACACCTCCTGAGCCACCTGACAGAGGCATTCAATAAGAGGAAACCCATACTTGGGAGACCCTCAGCCACTGGAATTTGAAGGCATGAGTTCTCCAAAGAGCATCAAAACCTTTGAAGCCTCCCAGACTCTTCACCTTCTTCTGAACACCAGCAGGAATATTACCAGGCAGGCTTCTTAAATGGCCAAACTATGGAAGCAAAAAGCACAAAAAATCTTGCATCACTGCACAGAATTTCTGACATCTCTTATAAAATACTGATGAACTGGCACACCAACCATAAGGGAAATTGTCCAAGGCTTCCCAAGAAAAGTAGGGCTTCTACCACAGTCAGCTCCCAGTACTCAGGAATTGAACAGGCATTAGCCTTCCGCATACCTGCATTTACCCACATACAAAGGGGTATTTTGAACTTTGCATAGTAATAAGTGCTGGGCTTAATGTCTTCAAATCAACTTCTATCATCATATTTTAGGAAATATTCTCTGGGAAATGCTGACAAAAGATACCAGGAGTTCAAGCCACATAAATAATTGAATAAATATAGGAATAATGAATTGAATGAATATAGGAATAATGAAGGGTTGTAGTGGATGTAAAGGTTTGTCAACCCATTAATAAGTCATTACATGCTCAGGGAGCTCACAAAGTTAAGGGAGTAGCTAATGCCACACCCTTTCTTTTTGCCTGGCCAATATATTGGTATAAATATGTACCACACAGCATTCAATGTATAAGATGACTGAGAAAGCTCTCAGTTACAAGTGGTGTGAGTTTTAACTTCCTAGTTGAAAAGCAAAGAAATACTTCATGCTAGTTTGTGAAATACAATCTTCAAAATACAGTAACCAAATCCTACAAAAGAGGTTGTTTGCCTGGAAACAATCTGATTTTCAACAGCATACAGTACCATGCAAGCTCATTTGTCTTTTCAGACTGGTAGTGACACAGAAGAGTCTCTCACATGGACTCTGCAAGGTAGGACAATAGTATGAAATTCTTTGTTCATTTTCTTAGCTTTGGGGCAACCAATGTTGTACCTGAAGGTAAGAAGAGTAGTGAATTTGAGCCTCTTCAAATTGTTTTTGCCTAAGCAAAAGTGCACAGTATTAAAAAAAAAAAAAAAATAAGAAAAAAGCTCACTTTTCCAAGTAAGAAAAGCAAAAGGTAAGTCCTGGGGATTTAAGATTCTACAAATGGAGACAGCTCACACACATTCAGTTTCTAATCCAGTCAGTTCCATATTCCAAGAATTCTGCTGTCTCCCATTTGTTTGAAGATAATTCCAAATACTGACATAGCATAATATATACAAGTCAACAACTACAGGAGAGAAAACACGCTTAGGAAAACATGCTGGCTGCAGAACCTTTGGGCATATTAAGCAAAGATCTGTCACCACAGAAAAAGATCCATGTGCTTCCTCACTGCAATTCACAGAGGACATGACCTGTCCCCATAAAAATGCAACTTGGTGGTGCTGGAACCAGCGTGATACAATTTCTCTCTCTGCTATTGGGACCTGTCACCCACCCTAATAGAGACTAGGATAATAATTCTCCCCAAGTCACAAAATCTTACCAAAATAATCCCAGCACAGAGGAAAATGGACCCTCAGGATGTGTGCAAGAGTCAAAGCAACGTGGCAAAAGCATGCAACACCTATCATACTGAAACAAACCAGTTTCTAAAGGCAGATGGGTTTCAGGCTGCTTCCCCATCCTGAATCTGTCATGGCAAAATCTGCTACAAAAACCTGAGCCACAGCTTTAATTACCAAACTCACTGTGAATTCCAGGGTAGCCCATGACCATCAGCAGGGTGGCCTCTGCTCAGCACTGGTGAGACACCTGGAGCTCTGGGCTTCCCAGGACAAGAGACACATGGATATACTGGAAAGAGTGCAGTAAAGAGCCACAAGGAGAACGGAAGGTCTGGAGCACCTGAGCTAGGAGGCCTGAGAGCCTGAGAGCTGGGACTGTTCAGCCTGGAGAGGAGAAAGCTCAGGAGGATCTCACCAATGTGTACAAAAACCTGATGGAGGGAGTAAAGCCAACAATCAAACTCTTCTCAAGGGAGCCCAGAGAAAGCACAAGAGGCAATGGGCACAAGCTGAAGTACAGAAAATTCCACTCTAAACCATAACCCTAACCACAAGAAAAAAACTGACTTTTCTTCCTGTGAGGCTGGTGAAACAGTTCTCTGGAGAGTGTGAAGTCCCCATCCTTGGAGATACCCAAAACCTGGCTGGCATGGTCCCAGACAATCTACTCTGCTCAACCCTGCCCTTACCATGGGGGCAGACTGCCTGATCTCCAGAGGTGTCCTCCAGCCTCCACTAATCTTTAATTCTGCAACAGCTACACAAAAATTCTCTGACACCTGAGGGCCTGACCTTGACAAAAGCACATCTGAACTTAAAACTCTGCAATAAAACAGTGATTTGTTATTGCAGCAGTGTTCTTGCATTTTAAATACAAAACTATCCCAAATTCTTCCATTCAAATTAGTGGCTTCTTCTCCCTGAACTACACAGACATTATACGATATTGTAAAGTTAAACAACTTATTTTCATTTGCATATTCTCATGCAACTTTATAAATAAGAAAGAAACAAATGGGTTTGCTTCACTCCAGAAGTTTACAACATCCAACATTCAAAACCTGAAACTAAAAAGAGCACAAGAGATTGCTCCAATCAGCTTGGTAGGTATCACAGATCTTTAGTTTACAGCTTGTTCATACTTTTTTTTTTTAAGCAGAGTTGTAAAATAGAGACTCGTATTTCATTAACAAACTCTTTCCCTCCATCAGATGTGGGGGTGAGGAGGCCAAAATATCTCAGGCAATATTAAGTTATGTCCTGGCTGACACTTCTTGGTTCTTCAGGTCTGGATATCTGAAAACAATGGGTTTTTTATTTCTGGCTCTGTGGCAATTTGAAACATAGTGAAGTAATTTGAAAATCATTCAAACAACTCCTTTATCTTAAACGCTACATATAAATTAAATTTAAAAGCCCTCTGTTACTACTTTTCCTCCTTTTTTTTTAATAGAAAAAGAATATTGCAATTTAAAAGCAACAAACTTCAGAAAACACAAGAAAACACAGTGTGTTCAAGGGTAAAGGTTTGTTCTTCATGTTGTTAAAGGCCCCCAAGAATACCAATGATCCATGAAGCTCGAATCTTAACCTCTGACTTAACAATTAACCTCGTGAATCATATGGCAGGACTGGTGTCGGTCAGGAAATCTTTCTGTTTCTTTTCAACTGGACCAGAAAAGCAAAAAGGAAAGAAAAATTGTAAAAAGCAAAAAATAATAATTTAAAAAATTACTCTTTGCCTTTTTGACAGTTTTGTTAAATTTATTCTTAAAAGTTGAAAATAATTCTATTCCATTTCCAAACAATATTTCTCAGAAGTCTTACTGAGAAAAAAAAGGTTGGTTTTCAGATCAACATATATCTTAGATATTTTTACATGATCACAGTTCAAAAGGAGGACCAGCTACATCTTCTATTTCTCTTAGATTTTTGAAACCATATAAAAACCCACTAGTCACATATATAGTTTTATAATAAATGTGACTTCCTGTATGGCTCTCAAACCCAGCTAAAAAAAAAAAGACTCTTTTGGTCATTAAGAAAAGTTTTAACACAATTTTAAAAATATATCTATCTTTATGCACACATAGATAGATATATACTGTTTTTAAAGTAAGAGTGACGTGTGGCTTCTGGCCTACATGTTGTTCTTCCTTAAAGACTCAATACCAACAGCACGATCTGCAGAGCCTTTGCAATAAAAGCTTTCGCCCCTCTACAGTCAGCTTCGGGTCCGTTGTCCTTATCCCAGAGGGAGCTCAGGAGTCATTCCCAGCCTCCGCCGGGAAGCAGTCCCGAGCTCCAGCAGGCCCGCGGGTCAGAGAGTGGTCATGGTGGCTGGCAGAGCGCCGTGCAGCCCCGCGCTCCGGGCGCTGCGCTCGGGGCCGAACGCGGGGCTCTGTCCGTCCGCGCGGCTCCTCGGCGGGGCCCACGCCTCCCACGCGGCTCCACCTCGGTGACAGCGGCCGGCGGCGTCGGGGGGCCTGGAGCGGTGGGGAGCGGGAGGGGGAAAATTAGTCCACGGGCACGGAGGAGGGAGAGGGTGGAAAAGTAAAGCAAAGGTGAGGACGAGAAGATTGATGCGAAAAGACAAGGAAAAGGGGCATTCCTGGAAGGTGAATACCGAAGGGAAGAGGCATGCGAGTACACGTGCACATGATGACGCTGCCAAATAAACCCCTTTCTGCACAGCATCCTGCACGTTTTTGTACAACTCTGAACTGACAAGTTAAGATCTCTCATGCATATGTTGCTTGCAAGAATCATGTGCATTTTACAGATGGGAGAAAATAATGTGAATGAGGAACAGACCTCAAGTATATAGCACATTTTATTTGCAGAAAACAAGTTTAAGTGGCAGCTCTAAATGTACACCTGAAACAAACATCTATAAGCAACACCAGTTTTCAAAGTGAATGGAAAGTGCAGATTCTAAAGCAAATAAAAAAAAGGAGAAGAAAATAGAAACTTGGAAAAAATGAACATTACTGTGCAGGAACAAACAGCAGAGCAAATGAATCATCCACAATTTAGGTGACTAAGGGATTAATACTATTGAAGAAGTTGCCTGCAGCTATAATTTGCATTAACATAAAAATTTAGCTGGAAGAAAACCATTTTACAAAAGGTCACAACACAAACTAAGACCTCACTTTCTAATTTTGCATATGAAAGCATAATGGTTTGTAAATTTTAAATTTAGAATTCCTAAAATCAAACCCACAGAAATTCCATGCACAGTTATGGCCACTCTTTTCCACAGTTCTTATTAAGTCCTCCAAAAGCTAGAAAGAGGTGCAAGGGAAAACACTCATCACTTTATTCAGTCTTTTGAAAAATACTATTGCACAGGAGACCCTAGCTAGGAAACTGGAAGGCTTCAGGCACAAACATCTCCAAAGCAGCAGGGATAAGCAATTAACTGAAAGCAGACAAATTTCAAAATACTTTAAAAATGGACAATGATCTGTTAACTGTTGTCTGTGTAGCACTAGGGTCCTTCACTGGTATGTTTTAGGAGAGGCTGATAAAAGGTACAGTCATATATCAAAAAAGTGCTTGGTAAAAAGCACTTCATAAACTACTCAAGTAAAGAAATTCCTAAAACCAAGGTATTCCTTCAGTTTAATGTAAAAGATTTGACTTAATGAGCGAAATCTAAACAAAGGGGAAGGATTGTTGCTGTTCACATAGAGGGGTCAGAAGGCCTTCAGCTCAAATTCCACCTTCTCATGTTCCAGAACAGCCAAGCAGACAGCTGAGTTGGAAGATCACACGTGTTAAGGCAGGCAAGCAGAAAAGCATGCAGGATTCACATCAGTGGTAAATGATTAACATTCAGGATAGTCCTCCTTTAGAAAAGAAACAGGATTTATACAAAGGTCACCCATGTGTAAATTCAGAATTTTGGTTTTTGTGAAATACACTGAGGAAGTGACCCGTGAATACTGAGGGCTCCAATCCCCAACAGTTCATTCCTTTATTTTACCATTTCTCTCAAGGCTGTGGTTAAGGGAAAGCTACATCCACTAGCAAAAAAAAAAAACAACAACAAAAAAAAAACCCAAACAAACAAACAAAAAAACAAACAAACAAAAAAAACCAACAAAACTTCCCTACTTATCCCATAGTAAGGAAGTAAATACTAAATCTCTGTCTGCTGCCCTAAATTAGCAAAAAAGAGCTTCTTGGGGAAAGACTAAACTTAGGAAGACACTGATCATTTTTAGGTTTTCCAGACTCGCAACTAATATTCCAGACCATTTTCAGATCCTGCAGACCAGTACAGCTTTCCTGTATTGACAATTTTACAGGAATGAAGCAAATTAAATAAATACAAACTATAAACCCAGAAATAATAAAATCCTTCGTATCTGGCAAAGTACTTTCTACAATCTGGCAAAATTGCTGTTGGCAGCTGCAGCGTTAACATTTTAAATTAAAGGAAACATTGACATTAGGAAGGGAGCTAAGCTGCAAGGCAGCCAATACAGGCATCTGCCAAGCAGAGTACAGAAACCCAGGAGGTCAGGACCTTACTTCTAAACCCCTTCAATCTAACTATCTACAAAATCCACAGTCCAGAAGATTTTGGTGTTCTCAACAACATTTGGCAAGCTCTCTCTAAAAGAAGACTATTTTTCTGACAGAAAGCAAAGATAATTCATGCAGAAACAGGCCAATTAAAGACAGTAGCAGTTGAAAGGTGATCTTGTTAGCAGCACCGAGACACCCTTGCAGGCACAATAGCCAAGTCACAGTCCCCAGCAATAAATATGTATGTGCTGGCAATTCCATTAACCTAACCCCACTTCCCATCTAGGAAACCAGAATGTAGCTCAATTCCTGACTCAGCTCCAAACTGTTGTCTTTTTCCTACAGCTGGATTTGCCCTTTATTACAGGCAGTACTGTTTCCAGTGAACACAGTAAAACCAGAAGACAACTACTTTCAGTAACAATGTCTCAAAGAAACATAACACAGACACAGTAGAAGCACTGCACTCTCAATTAAAATGCATCAGTTGCCAAGAAGCTTGTTTTCTTCAGGACACACTGTTTTGGGTTACATGCAGGTGTATTTTGCATTCACTCCCACTCTTCTACACAAACACTACATCCGGCAGCAGCTGGCATGTAAGCTGACATTCCTGGACAATGTTAAGACAGACAGGCTCAAGTTCTCAATCCTAAAAACAGGCATAACAAACCCAAAACTGAGTGGCTATAGAGCTCTCTCTGCTTCAGAACCAAAGCAGCAGGATTTCAGTAAGCAACAGCAGCCTTGCAAACATGAGCAGGAACATTAGCACAAATCAGGTACCCAAGAAGAGCTGCTCTGGAGCCAAGTCAAACATTTCCACCAAAGGAAATACAGGTGGCTAGCACTCATCTTGGAATTACGCCAAAAGAATAAAAATAAAACCATATTGAGAATGCTGAAGAATAAAGATGCCACCACCTTTCACCCACCACCATGGAAGGAATCGAGCGATCAACAGGATCCCACCATAGACAAGCACAGATTTCAGATACTAGATAAATCAAGGGCAAAAGAAAGAAAAACAGCATTGATCATATGTTCTGATTGAAATGTCAATAAAATGCAACTCAAAGCAAAATTACCATCCCCTTTATCATTCAAAATTGATAGTATTAGAAGTCTTTAAATGGATACAATTTACAAATCTAAAGTACATTTGTCATAGCACTGTTAGAAACAGGAACAATCTACTTGTAAGAGATACTTAAGCAAAGCAGATTCATATGCCTGACAATGGGAAAAAGACCCTTTCTCTTGAGGGCTGAAACTGCTTAGGATAAGAGCTTTGGTGTCACTTCATTCCACCATGACTGTTCCTGATGAGTCTGGCAGAAGCTAGAATTTCCCTTCTTGGATAAGCCATAGGCACGAGAAGCCAAAGGAGTTAAGATGACCTGTGCACAAGTACTGGGTTGATATATGCCAGTTTTGGTTTGAAAATAGCTTTGCAATATAGAATTAGTGTAAGAAAAGATAAATGACATGTACATTTATCTATATTCAAACAAATCCTTTTCATTTTGAGATGCATCTAATCCATAAAACAAATACTCTGATTACATGAAATCAAAGCTCTTATCTTCAGCTTGTGTCATTTTCCTCAAGCTCCCATTCTGCACAAGCTCATGAGAAAAGTCAGCTTGCCTATTTCAGAAGGTTCAAAAGACAATTCACAAGGATATCAGTTTACTGTATTATCCTAAGGATCAAGGTAAAGTCCTTGGACCCCATGATACCAAGCAAAGGGTTACAAGCTCATAGCAAATGAGAAGGGCCCAACTCTCTCCGAGACTTGATAATGCTACTCCTCCTCAATTCCTTTAGCCCCTGAAGAAATTTTCTTCTGGTTGACAGTGACTAAGTCTGTTGTCCTCACCTCTCCACACACAATTCATAGAAAGAAATCAGCTGCATCATCCCTAACTTGATTGTCAACTTATATTAGAGATTCAAGGATGGCAGCTTACTTAAGTACAGGTAAAGGAAAAGCTACTTGAATCATGCATAAGTGATCAGAGTTCATTTCCCAGCAAAGCTTAACATACCACTTCTTATCTTGCTGGCTGGCTCCTGGGCTCCTTGGGAGGTTTTCTATTTCCACTAAGACTGGCGCAGAAGGAACCACTGTTAGGACAGGTAGGCTTGGCTTTGCATTCCAGCTCTTTAGAGACAGAATATAAACAAGTTATTATACACACATTAATGAAGTGATGACACATTAAAGTGAACAAAACATATCAACATATCTGCTTAAGCACAAAGCTAAAGCAAGGCCATTTTCTTCCCTTACTTCCCTAGCACTGGATATCTATGCCCAGTCTTTTCCAGCACTGCACACAGTTAATAGTTAACTGCAACACTGAATTGGTCAATCACTGGATTTCAAGAGCAAATAACATCTTCAAATCTGTTGAGACACATGAAAATTGCCTTTACAAAGAATGAAAGAGAGTCCTTACTTGTGATCCATTAGTTTGGCTGATAACAGCATTGTTTGCAGCACTGGAAGACAAGAAGAATTTAAAACTGAATCAGATCAACTAACTGCTTTTGCAGGATGGTAGAACTGTAAGGACTTTCAGAAAGAAACAGAGTCTAAGGTATTTCCTAAGTATTAATCTCTTTTCACAAAATCCTTAAAAACTTCTGCTTTCAGACAGTTGTCTCATTCTAGGTACTAAGGGTATCAAGTTTTTTTTTCTTTGTTCAAGCTGTAGTTTATCTGTAACTCATCTGTTTACAACTCTTCCTTTCCTAAACCAGTTTGGTTTAAAAAGTCTTCCTGATTCAGCAATAAGATGTGGCACTTCTAAAGCAAAAATTAAATAATTTTAGTTAAAACACCCATCAAAATGTGACATTGTCCAAAGCTCAACTACATGCTGTAGATACAATGTTTGTTCCATAACTAGAACCCTCCTGATTTGACACAAACATTTATCAGAAAAATTAAAGAGTTTCTTCTGCATACAACCTCTAATGGGACTTAAAAAGCAGCTATTCAAATTTACATGCACAGCAACTCAGCACAGCATTAATAATTTTATGTTATTAAATATTTACTATATTTGATGAATTAAATAAGACCCACATCCCTATTCTTGATGATTTCTGAACCTGCAAGAGACATTTCACATTTCTGGGAGACTTAAAAGCAATAATTATGCATTACAGATTTCATGCAAAGCACACTTTTTCCCTAGACTTCTAACCTTTTAAAAAAGGTTCTCATCACTTATGACCTGTTAATTTGCTTATTTATGGTCTGGACAACAGATATCCAACCTGGCAAGCAGACAATTCAAATAGATTTCTGTATTTACTTCAGTGACTCTTTAGAATTATTTTATTTAAAACACCATGATGTCAACACTGAACAAGCTGTTCCTTGCCTGTTTCCCCCTTCATCCTTTCTCTGTTGAGAGAATCTGAAGGCTACCCCAGAATTAACAGAAATTAAGGAATGCCTTCTGACTAGCACATTCCCCTGTGCTGGGTTAACACAAAGGAAGGGAACAACATACATCTTTTATGATGCATTTCAATTAGCAACACTAGAGTGTAGAGTTTCAGAAATGGCATAGCTTGCTGTGGAGACACAACAGTGCCACACCTAAGTGCAGACCAGGAGACTGCAGTCTTATCAGGAGGAGAAACTGCACATGAAGTTTCTTTTCCCACTCTCAGACTGATCTAAGCAACCTGAAACTCAGAGAAGGGCACAACAACACAGCATGACAACAGCACTAATCAAACAGTCACATTTTGCACGCAGAGGATCTTAATGACACCCAGTTTTGCAGAGTACTTTCCCATTGTATAGAACGAAAAAACAATACAGGAAGTCACATTGCAGCCTTGCCCCTACACTTCTAGACTTCTCCTGCTCTCATGCAAGATTCAGCCTTGTTACTACAGACAGAAAATTTTGGGCTGCATTAAGTCTGTTGTTTTGAAATGTTATTTTGGCATTCCATACCCACCTCAACATGGTGCTTAATATCTATGGATATCTACTTTTTAAAAAATAATTTGGTTGCAACTGATCACTGAAGTGCTCACAAGTTATTAAGGCAAAGGACAGAAACCAGAACTGAGTGACCTAAGTTTCTTTGCTACCAGGCAGTTCCTTTTAACCTGGTTTCCTCTCTTCCCTTAAGGAAGGGTATGAAAATTGTATGATTCAGACACATATGAGTAATTTACATTGCAACAGCAAGTATGAACCTACACACCCAGGAAGACTTTTAGTAGACAAAGAACCAAAAGACTTCCCTTTCAATTTTCAAGACTTCAATTCAAGACTTCCCTTTAATCATGCATAAAAATAAATGCAAGTGTAATACAGAATATAAAAGCATCAACTTGTTTCAAAAATATTCATTTTACTGTCTTTTCCCTGTCTTTGACCTTCACTGAATGAAGTATTTCAGTCACACAGCTGGAGCAGGCAGACTTCAGAAGACCTCCTCACACACTTTTACCTGATCTCTTTACATGGCAGCACATGAACTACGGCTCATATCCAGCAAGAATCATAGCTAGTAATAAACAAACTTCTTTGCTAGCTAGTAAGCAAGTCTGGCAAAATTGTCAGTGTGACAGCAACACAGAAGCTTTGCTTTGAACACTAATTTTTATACAAAGCAAACAATACCCACGGCAAAACCACAGTTAAGAGGCCAACACTATATCCTCCTTCTGCAGACACGTGCTCACATCAAAGACAGAAATCAAACACTGGAACGCATCTTACCTTGTTTCTTCCAGTTTAGCAGTGTATGCTGCAAAAACATAAAACATTAATTTAAATTTCGCTTATAATTAGGTTATCAGTTAAATATTAATTATATGATTAATAAAAAATAGCCTAGCACTGCCTAGAAGTAGGCAACCAAAAGAGCAGAAGTTGAACCAAAAGAGCAAAAGTTGCACACATCTCACGTATAATGTGTGAAAAACAAAATCTAAATCGGAAAATAAAAAATCTGAAGAGCAAACCACAGCCAGATTTAAGCAAGTATTTGAAGACAAACATGGCTGTCACACTTGACCTATGCAAGAGTGGGAGTCGAAACAAGGCATCACCTGCTGTCAGACCATGACAACTAAGTGCAGCTCCTCACAATCTCAATGACAAAAATTTTAAACTCAGTTAATAAATTTAAAATACTATAATTAATATATCACTGTTTCCTGGGCCCAAGCTTTTCATCTTCATACCAAGAACTACTGTGTAATTTTCATGAGTGTTTTACCTGCCAGGCAAGCTGGTTTGGGCATGCTTTGGACACAAGCTTTTTCTGATAAATATATGAAGTCTCTTAAATAAGTCAAAGAAAACCTAATTTTGAAAATTCAAGAGAAGGGAAAACAATCACAGGAGAATTCCTACCCAGAATTTTTAAAGCAGATGACTACCTGATTCTCACATTGGATCATACTTCTCAGAATGGAAGTACTTTTACCTTTCATTTGCAGTGTTCGTCTTGAGTATCTCTTGCTAGGCCTTCTTTCAAAGGATGCTGATCTCCTGGCTTTGTTGGTCTTTGTGGTTTGATATTCTGTTTTCCCACTAGAAATGCCATTAAGAATGCAAAGCAGTAAAATAAATCACTCATTTTTAATGATGGAATTGAGATAATCCTCATAAAAACATCACATTCCTATTTTAAATTCATAGCTTACTACCTCATGTCAGTTCTAATAAAACATCCCAAACATCACACCGCAAAAACCCTTCACAGAACAGGTTAAGAGTTTTAGAAACATTCTCTTCTTCACCCCATTTCCCCAAGACAAACGGCAGAAGCAGTGACTTTTCAAACACTAAGTTGCTGATAAAAGCATGTAGGCCTTTTGCATATTTCTGTGGTCCCACTCCTCAAGTTTTGGGAGAAGCTGAAAATTCTAGAAGAGAATAGAGCTTAAGTAATATTGCCAAAAGTCACAGAGAAAGCTGGTAATAGGACTAAAAGCCAGGAACGACAGGAGCTATGTGCTGAATGGCAGATGCCACTGACCTGTACCGGAAGCGAGAGCCCAGGCGAATGAAGCCAGACCGACTGGAGCTTTTCTGCACAGGCCCTCGGAGGCGGAAGAAGGCGTGGTGTTCCACTGCACACTTCCACAAGTGTTTGCAGGCTTTGGGATGATCCAGTCTAAAGACAAAAGTGTGCTCCTGCTCCTTTCCCTTAAAGCACACAAAGCACACTGACGACTTACAAGGGGCTTGAATAAGTCAAAGCTAAAATTCCATGCAAGCCAAATAAAATTTGATTTTTTTATGATTCCTAATATATATATTTAAAAAAATGTTTCAGGCAGAAAAAAATCAACCTTTTCAGAAGCTATAATGAACAACTGCTGTATCATCTAAAGTTGGAAAAGGCTGGAGTACATATATTTAACAAGCCAAACCTCTGAATAACTACAAATTAAAGATACTATTACAACAGGAAGGTACTTGTTGATGAGGCTAACAGAGTTTCACTTCCAAATCTAATCTTCTCAAATTACCAATGCTCACTTTTTAATTGTCTCAGGTGTTTGTAATTTCTTCCCCATAGAAATAATTCTGAAGCCTGCTTAAGTAATTCATTCTACTAAATTCTACCATTCTAATGGTATGTGGGATTTTGTTTTTAAACTTTCTTGTGCAATGCACGCTGTTTCCAAAGTACCTGCTCTAGTTTCACCAGGCATTCTCTTTTTAAAAAATGGATGACAGAAAAGTTTATCTTTTACTTAAGTCCTTTCATTTTCCTTGTCCCTCCACAAGTCACAATCAAAAATCTTTCAGGCATCCACATTAATTCTCAAAACTTAAAAATAAGGAAAGATTAGGAGTATGTAAACTAGTACTGTATAATCAAGACTGAGATTTAACTAAACAGATACTTATCTACCTGTTCATCATCTTCAACAACAACCAGAGTGAGTTTGTTCTTCTTGAAGTCAAGCCTTGTTATCTTTGGCCTGCCAGATGAACAGAAAGTGCAGGTTACGTCTAACTTTTAGTAACTTACTGAGAAAGTAAGTGGTGTTGTCACAACCCAAACCATTTTTTTTGCTATCATAAAAGAACCAAAAGAACCAAAATCAAAACCAGATTTTAGTGTATAATCAGAGAGCTTACCAGAAAAACAAACCAATCTTTGTGTCTCCTTCAAAGACAAGAACTCCTGTAGGTGTTAGTCCCAGGCTGTAATCATTGCCATCTCTTGCCTAATTGCCACAAAATAAAAATTATATTCATTTTGGTGTTTGACCCTCTATCCAATGTACTAGAGTGATTAATGTAGTTTGTTTGCCCAGTGTTATAATTACACACATATCTGCTGTCTTATACAACAGAACTCCTGTGTTTTGATGATCTTATGCAATGGATCTTTCTTGTTTGCGACCCTTCAATAAGGCTGACTAAAGAGGAAAATTAAAATTTCTTGATTTGTCTGTGTAATAAAGACATCCTTATGCATTTGCTGCACTTGTGTCTCCACAGGTGATCTATGCTTATTTGTAGTTCTTCAGCTGGTAGCTGACTACACCCCAGCAAATTTGGATTACTATGATTTTTCACAAAACTCCTAAGTCTAAATACAAACTGTAGTACATACTTCCACGTCAATGACACATTTAACATAGAGCAGATACGCTTGGACTCAAGTTATACCTTCTAGAAATATATACCAAGGAGTGGAATGTTGACACAAAGCCAGATCACTTATTAGACAGATTGCATGAGAACAATGTTCCTTTTCTTTCCCCCCTCAAAGCAGAACCAGTGTTGAAGTGCAACAATAAAACTAACACTATCATTTCCAAAGGTCACCATGCTGTGGTTAAACATACCTTGACTATGTGCATGTCTACACCATACATTTCCAGCCACTTAGCTTTGTTTAAGTAGTTAGTTTCAGCTTGTGCTGGTGTTTGGCCCCTGAAATAAAATTTTTGCTGTTAGGTAGATGCCTGAAAAAGCACAGAAAGGAAAAACTGGCATATGGGGAAAGAGGAAAATAACTTCCTGAAAGTTTGTGAAAAACATAAACACTGGTGACATCTGTTCACTTCACTGAAGATCAAGGTCACTTTTAAAAGTTTTAATCTGAAAATGCTGCTGCAAAAATTACTGTGTTTCAAGATTTTGTATCTCATCATTTTACTCAGACCTTTGAAAAGCTTCATTTATCACATTATATTCTTTTACAAAATAAGACAGAACTGTATTAAAATTCTATTTCTGAACAAGGCCACAGAAGAAGCATCACCAGTATCTTTTTAATAGATTCTCGTCACAGAAAAATCAGTGCAAACAGCTGGGTAACATTCACTGGAAGATCTAGTACCTGCATTCCTTCCACTTGTCAAAAACAGCTAATTCCATCTCTTCAGTCTGAGTGGGAACAAACCTGAACTCAGACACCAGCTCAGGGACATGTTCAGCAGGATCATAGTCTCCAAGTTCAGCTACAAAAGAACAACACTCTTAGGCACTGTTCTCAATTAAAAGTGGATATTTTTGCATACAGAGGAATTTCTGCACACTTCTCTAGTTAGTCTAAAATACTAAATTTCTTTTTGTGTTCCTTCTCCTCCTCCAGTTCTCCCTTCACCTTTTTTGACAGGGAAATTACGGACACTGAACAAATGCTTGTGTTGTCTGCACCAAAGTTTTGTAATAATGTTTACAAAGTATTATTGACATATTCCTTGAAAAGCTTCCTATAAAGGGAATTTATCACCATCCTTGAAACTCACCTTTTTTCTTTCTTGCAGAGAATTTTCCACATTTTTATCATAGAAGTATCTACTGAGATGACAGCTGACTAAAATTACAATGGAATTTTGCCTTAAAATAATATCTCTTGAGATTCATAAAAAGCAAAACCAGTTCTGACAATAGTTTCTGTGAAACTATTTGTCCATTCTAGAAGTCATTTTCTGGTTTTATGATTCTATAGGGCCGTGTCCTGCCTGCTAAAATTACTCTGATTCAGGGCACAATCATGCAGCTGTTATTTGTTGCTCTCCTTTTCATCTAAGGACATAATAAATGCCCTCCTGGGTCGGTCAAGTGGCTCATCGAGTCCACTGCTGCATGCTCAGAGGGGCAGTAAGAGATGCTATGTAAAAAACATACAGGAACATACCAGTCAAGGGCTGTGCCACATCCAAAACACAACTCCGTCTCCCACAGATGCTAACAAGCCCAGTTTTAAAGACAGATAAGTATCTAAAATGCTGAAATTGACAATTAGAAACCTTTACAAAAATGTACTGATTTTCAGAGTCACTAAGCACTGGCTCCTCCTACTAATTTCAAATTGCTTCATAATGTTCAGCTCATAGTCAAAAACTTAGGAATAATTCTGTAACTTGGACTTTGGAAGTCTGATGCAGGCCAATAATTACTCTGTCTGAAAAATGAAACTACAGATGTGTAGAGAGAAATAGAGAAATCACTGGGAAGACCTGGTGAAGTCAAATAAATGCCAGTATGCCACAGGTACCGAAATGCCACATGATATAAAACTCCATTTCTAGGATTCTGAATGCTGCAAGCATAAGAACAGTCTTTTCATCCCCTCCTTTTTCTTTTTTTTTAAATGCTGACTGAGGAAGTCTGTAGTTCTATAATAATTTACTCCCACTAAAATGCCTGCCTCTGTTGAAAGGAATGCTGTCAAAGCCAGCTTAGGTTCCAGCTGATTTAAATAAAAGTACACAGCTGTCAGACAGTAAGATTTAAGCCCTGCTACAGGCCTCATTGTGGAGAGAGGAAAGAAAATACCACCACAAAAAGCAGTGGATATATGGCCTAATTACATCACTTTGTTCTTCCAAAATCTTATTTACTGAACCTGTATCTTAAGGCTCTAACAATGCTAATATTTTTAACTGTGGAATGTATTCTAACTGCTTTCCTTCCACACAAAAGAGCAGGTTAAAAAGGCAAGTGTCTTCACAGTTTAATCCAACTCTTACACCCACACATGATTTATGGCCATTAGCACTTCCTGCATGAAAAGAAGAAAGTGTTTCGAAAAACACTGGTAAGAGAACAAATTTCAGTGACTTAGTCCTACCTCATGCAGAGTAAGTAAAACAGATTCATAAGATGAATGTTGTGTGGAGAAGTTGTGTGGCTCAAACACATGGCACATCAGTTGGGTTGAATAAGGCCATATATCCATATATCTATATCCTCCAATAAGGACCCAAAAGCCTACTCTAGCAGGCATTTTTAAAACTTCAAGCCTCCCCTCTTTCTGTGAGCTGCTCTGCTTGAAACCCTAGGAAACTTCACATTTGTTAACATCACACCCTCATCGAAACAACACATTCTTATCTGGAACCGAATTTAAAGACAACTGATTAATAAAATCTCAGATGACCCAAGCACAGTGCTGTACAGCTGAGGAAAAACGAGTATGTCACATCTTGTGGCTGAAGAAGGATCTGAAATACCAACAACTGCAGTTCAACCCAGAATGCTCAAGTACAAGCATGAGACATGGGGCATTAAGATGTTCCTACAAATAAGATGAAGTCAAAAGCTAGTATTTTATACACAGTGGAAACAAAACCAATTTTGTACCTGATTTGGACAACAAAGACAACACTTGACAGAAACTATATGATGAAAAAGAAGTGAGTTGTGTTACTACATTGACGTGATGCAGGAAGGTTGCAGACCTCATACCTTCTGTGCAAGCGTACAGATTTGCACATAAGCACCCGAGAAAACAACTTTAGGGCAAAGCTGTGTATGTTCAGAACCTCCTTGATCTGTTTCCTGAGGAACTGAGTAATTTTCTGTACATACTCTCAGCACAAGTACAATCAAAAAGATCTGCGTTTCACACTGGATCACTAATGTCTGGGCAGAGTCTATTTTATGGACATAACAAGGACAGACTTTTTTAAACAGTTAGTAAGAGTCTACACAAAACTGTTTGTGCAACTTCACCCTACCCTTCTTGCACCTACTCACCTTGCATGTTATAAGCTGCCAACTGGACAGCGGTGTCAAAAGGACATTCCAATCTGCCAAAAGGGAAATGCATTGTTAAAACCTGAACTGACACCATTAGCAGACAGCTTATGTAACTGACAGTAAGAAACTGCAAATGTCTGGGATAAGAAAATGAAAAAGTATTGGTAGATTTTCAGAAAATTATCAGGAGATAAGCACTATATTATTTAAGCATTCCTCTCCTGATATTCATGCACAGAAAAGTAGTATTTTAAAGAAAAAAAATAACATTATATTACTAAGCAAAACTTATTACTTATCCAAATATAAATGTATAAACTCTACGCTAAACACACTGCAACAGTTTAAAAGGTGCTTACTTTCCACTAAGGATATCGAGTTTCAGCTGCAGAACAAATAAATACCTGTAGGATTAAGTAAGAAATAGGTCATTGAGTAATACTGCTAATGTGTCATTCAGTCAACAGGAGTAAGTTAGAGCCTGACAAATAGAAATGTTTTCTACTCTTAACATGGGTTTTCAAGACAAAAGAAACTCCACTGTGACCTTTCAAGGCTTCATCAGATGGGTTTGTGTGTTTTTCAGGCATTTCAAATGAAGCAAACCCAAAAGTACAAGTTGTCAAAAGCTGAATTACAGTGTTGCATGGAAAAATAAACATTACATACCCAAGTAAATATATTTTTTATTCTCTTGATTCTACTTGAGCAAAGAACAACTTGCATCTTCCACATTTCCTTCATTATTCATATACATACCAATCTCATAAAAGAATGGTTATTTTTAAGTCTTGAAAAAGATGTTTCTACTATGGATTGCTTAGTTAAAATCTAACCTGGAATGCTGACTGCAGTGTGACTAAAAATAAACAGCAGGCTGCAGCTTTTTCAGCTTGTTTACTCTTCAGAGCCAGCTTTCCTTCACTTCCTTGCATATTCTCTACTCTTTTTGCTTAGAAAAGGGGCAAATATTGAATATAAATCCCTTTGGTGTACAATACCAATTCTTCTGATCCAATACCCCTGAAGAGCAGCCCCCTTGCTTCATTATGGTACACAGCTTTCCTTTAACAAGAGAAGAGGTCTCATCAAGTATACAACACTGGCCTCTACCATGGTATCCACTCTGTATTCTAGCACAGATTCCCAAAAACCTTACACGCAACTTCTGCTTCAACATGTGCCTGTGTCTCCTCACACTTTCATACACAGACACAAAACAGGTTCAGGTGTTTTTTCTACAGGTTCCATAGAACTCCACAAATACTTTGACAAACCATTTATTAACCAAAATCTTTTGAACACTAGCCTCTGCCTGGGGAATAAATTTGGTTGGTACTGACCCCAGATATGAAAATGAACACAGGCCTCCAGAGTGTAGTGGGTGTGATCAGTCTGTGCTTATCAGCCACATAAGGCTTCCAAATAATTCAAGCACTTCCCATGCTGTGTCACATGACCACTGGCTGAGAACATGAGCAAGCTGCACCTGTGAAAGCTGAAAAGTAGCTCCAGCTGGGTGTCCTGCTATCTAAAGGTGGAACTCTGGGAAAGCCCCTGCCAGTGACCTAAAACCCACAGCAAAGCTCCACTTCCCACTGCTTCTGCTACTTTAAGGTGTCACACTGTCTCAAGAGAGAAGGACAACTTGCTGTTCTCCTGTTCTGGGGGATTAGCTAAGCAGGCAGACAGTGTTTAAAAGCCCTCAGGTTTCAGGTCTGCCCTGCTAAAACCTGCACAGCAAGCTCTGACTGGCAGAACTCAAGTAAAAATGGATGAAAACGTTCCATAGTGGTAGATACAGATATAGGTCTGAATTTTGTCTACAGTTGCTGGTTTTAAAGCTAGTTAAATGGATAGTTAAATGTTTATTTGGAAACATGAATGGGGATGTAAAGCATTCTTCCCAGAACAGCAGGAAAGCATTAAAAAGCAGCAGTTACCACATGTAAATATGAAGCTGCACAGGGTACATATGGCTGGAAGGGATAATGCTACTATAATCTTCCTGGTAGCACTCCAAGGGATTTGGCTAAAGTGCAGATTGAAGATCCATACAGACATAAACCTGAACAACAAACAAATGCACTTCACACCCTTACAAAAGTCTGAGGTATGAAATGTCTACAGCTATCATGAAAATGTAACTCTGTTTACTCTCCAAAAGGGATCAGCAGCAGTGGTGGTAACAAGGAAATGTTGCCTTTTACAACAGATTCATACTCCTGACAGGTAGTAGGTTGTGCTCTTTTGAAGACCACACATGCAATGAACTTTTTCCTAAGAGAACCTCTAACTTGCAATTCAATGCTTTTCTGCCTGGAGACAGGATGATTGCATGCAGTTGAAACTAACATCTTAAGAAAAATAAAGACAGAGGAATGATGTCTGTTCTCTTCAGTGAAAACCTCTGTCCATTGTGTATAAGCTACTCAGATCAGTTGCCAAAACTGCCTAATGAAAAATGGTGCATTAAGTAATATATAAATATTTAGATCTCTCTGTGTCACAGCACATTTATTTCCACACACAAAATAGCCACTTTACAAAAAGAAAACTACATTTACAAAAAGCCAAGTAAGCAAGCAGTTCTAAAGAATTCTCCAAATTGTGTAAATAAATACCATGGAAAACATTTCCCTGGCCTTATTTGGGTCCCCTCTCACACACAAAATCCCTCTTACCTTGTTAGCTCTTCACGCAGATTGTTGGGCTCTGATGAGTAAAACTTTACACGAAAATGCAGACAATACGGGGGGCCAACTGCAAAGCAGAATTCATTCAAGACAGCAGTAACAGTTACTGGATGAGACAGGTTATTTATTTATTACACAGAATCACATCACAAAACTTGACTGAAATTGGTTGGGTACGTTCTACACAAGGTCTTAAGGCAGGAATTCCTTTATGCCAGGGAAATCCGTTAAGAACATCAGGGTGAATGGACACTTAAATATGCACACAGAATAGTTTTACGTGCTACAAGTCAACCCAATGGTCATATCACATTAACTTGAGTCTTCCTGCCAAGAGTGCATGAATCTAGGTTAATCCCTATATTTAAGGGCTCTATCCATCACCAAGAAAGCTGAGCATCTTGGCTGTACAGTTGACTTAACCTTCAGGCACGCTGCTGGTCTCTGCAACACCTTCCCAGGGCTCTGGGAAATACTCACTTCTGACAACTGAGAAGTTGTCAGATTCCACAGAAGTTTAGACACACTTTATGGGAATTTAAGAAACCCTTCTATGGAAGAATCATCTCTTCTGGAAACCAAAGAGTTAATTCAGCAAAAGAGTGGATTAATAGCTCTTTAAAAATGTGCACCGCTCTGCTGATTCTTGCATTTGACAGGAGGAATTTTCTCCCTCTCACTGCTTCCAAAACCCCTCTCGTATTAAAACAACACCACAAATGCCTGAAGACTTCCCACAGTGCAGAGAAAGGAAGCTGCTAAACAACATCTTACCCAAGCACACATCACTGCAACAACCAGGGCACACTGAACCCTTGTGTACCAGGTGAGGATTTCGTGGACTGGACACAGATTCAAGCATGCAGGACTGCCCCATGCATGAGGCTCCAAAACAAGTTTTCCTATAGCCAGGATAATGCTCTAGAACTAGAACTAGAACATCTTCAGCTGCCTTGACTCCACTTTAACTATAATTAACGAGCCCATAACATGTTTAATTAAGAACATTAGAATAAAGTAATATGAGCTACAGAGGGAAGATGCCATTAAACAATCACTAGCACCATGCTTGGCTTTTGTCACTTGCCACTCTCACCCCCTCACAGGACACTGCCCCCCACCACCCATTTCAACTGGCCGTGCTTTCCGTATGTTGAATACAATGTCCCAAGAGAAAATGGAAAGGACACTTACTTTTAACTTGCTTTTTAATGCTTTTTGTGTTGTCCAGCCAATGCTGAAAAATAAATTAATTTCACTGAATTATCAATAAAGAAATCTCCCACAATCAACTAAAAAGGAAGCATTAAGAACTAAAGAGGAAGACCATCTTGGAATAACAAGTAGTTTGTTAAAACAAACTAATTGCAATCTTTCACAATTCATAGTTCTTTCTGTGCTCATTGAAGATACTTTTGCTCAAAGTTTGTAATGCAAAATGTGAGTTTTGAACAACAGAAACATCCTGCAGTACCTTATTCAAACCAAATCTTCAAGACAGCACTGCCTACTTAAAAGAAAAAAAAACATACTAACAAACCACTTCACTAGATTTTTATCCTGTCCAGACAAACACTTAATTCACACATTAGTAGGTCAGCCAGTGACCATGGGCCAGAGAAGCATAAATCATAGCTGAAGACTCTGGCACTCAGCTGTGTGTGATGTTTACTTGGGCCAGGAAGGGGAGAGACAAAATAAATATTGTTGGCTTTCAGGCATTTTCTTAAGATGACTCAAGTGCAGTAACTGCAGAGCTGTCTGTGTCCCAACATCAGAGTCAGATCTACCTAATTCTCAAAAATCTATTCACAGGTGACATTTTAGCAACTGTCACATGGGAGGACAAGTTACTGCCTCACCTACTAATGCTAATTATAAGCTGTATACCAGACAAGAAGCCAAAATAATGGCTTGACTTACACTGTGTACAACAGCATGTGAAAAAAGCTATACCTGGCAGATTGAAACACCAACACATGTACACTAGGCTCCCAAAATAATTGCACACAATCACACTGCTGAAGAGTTTATACCAGAAGTTAAACCTGGAAATCCAACACACATCTAGCGGGACACATCTCCTTCCTAGTGCTGTGTATGGCCAACAGCTCCCTCCTCCAAAGGAGGTGACTCACCTAAACAGGAAACACAGCACCCTGACCAACATAATTGCACTGACTCAACAGCCAGAGCCAATTACCTGACACACCACGTCCTGCGTGGTTCACCATGCCCAGGGAACAACACCTCATCAGATCAATCCCAAGTGTCACCTTGCAACTAATACATGATGAATTATATACTTACTAAGACTCCTTTTGTTAAACTGTGTGACATGAAGCTCATAGTGAGCTCCAGGGAGGACAGAAGAGCACCTAGGCTATGAAAAAGAACCAGTATTTTCAGGTTGCACTGCCAAGTGCAAACACATTCCTGCCTCCAGAACAGCCCTCCCTTCTGCAGAGAGGTGAAGTCAGCCTGTAACACAGCCGGGCTGTGACTGATTGCTGTATTAGCTGCAGATGAGAACACTTAAACCATCTGCTGCTGCTGTGCACACAGCTGAGAATGCTCTCATTGCCTATTCAAACTAACTAAAATGTATTAGATACATTTCACATAGCTCTCTCATAGGGAGAGCTATGTGAAATGTATCTAATACATTTTTAAAATAAAGCAAGAAGCTTAAGGAGGAAGGAAGCAAATATTTATATAAATTTTGCTTACACTACCAGTGAAATGGGAGTTGAGCAATTTTTTTCTTCTTCAAGGAAATAATATAATCTTTTTTCCTATTCCGTAAGCTCACTTGCTGTAAGATAGAGTTTACTTACTCCTTCCTCAACAAAAAAATATAGAAACTACCCAGCTGGAGGCTTGCAGGTGATTTAGACACAGAAAGGGCAAGGAGAGCCCTTTCTAGGCTCCAGGGCTGGCTGTGCCCCCTGTTTCATCTCCCTCCTGTTTTCTGTCATCTCCTCCACATTCCATGGGAAGGCAACAGAGAGGCAGGCCCATGACAGGCACCGATAGCCTTTCGCTCTGCTGGGCTCTGACTGCTGCTGCCCACAGGAGCTCTGCTCTATGGTGAGGGTGTGCAAGGGGAAGGGAAACAGAACTGCTTTTAAGTGGGGGTGGGAATGAAACAAAAAAAAAACCCAGCCCCAAAACCAACACATGAATGGACAGACACAGACGTCAAGAAACTTGAGATTTATTCCAAGTGATTAAAATGGAATTCAAGTGGACCTGGAAAAGAATTTTACTTTTGATGAGGATTTGCACAGCACAGTCGCTGAAAATCAGAGATAAAGTTTGCTAAACAGAAGGCAATACAAACAACAGACTGTGCAGAGTACTGGAAGTCCTTTCTAATATAGTTTGCTGCTGCAGAAATTAAAAACAAAACACATACAAAAACCCCTCAAATCCTGACCCAGCAACATTTCAAGAAGTTTGGGCAAATGAGGTTTGTTAAGTAAGATGTTGAGGCTAAAACTGGTCTCTTCTTGAACAGCAGACTAGAGTGAACACAGAAATCACATGAAAACAATTCTTTCATTTCACTAATTGTTTCAAGAACATCTTTGAAGAAACTATTATTACTTGAATACTAAAATCCAAAATGTCAGAAGTTTCCCTTATCTGGGTTTCCCCCACTCCCCAGGAAATCTTTAACACCCTGTTAACACACTGTTTAAGTGATCACTTCAGCAGCAGAAAAGAATGAAAAAAGCAAGCCTTCAGTTATTCATAATAAATCTACTGAAAATATATTTGGAGTTAAAACAAGTTTGGGATTTCTAAAACTTTTGTATAACTACATGTTGCTAGTTTCTATCAGTAGAAGTAACTAGCAAGTTACTTCTTAGATTTAAATTGGGTAGCGGAAAAATTATCTCCTGCAGAGCCACTGGACAATTCTGTCTACAGTAAGGGGACTGGATTCTTACACTGTTTATTTAACAGGCCTCCTGAATAATCTTGGACAAGTCACTTGATTAGTCTCTGTTCTTTGTTTCCAGCTGCAGATTGGGTTTCTGCTAGAACTTGCCAGCTCCTTTTGCAGGAATGGCTGCTATAACAGTTCTTCATTTCCTAAAGCAATTAATTATCTCTTGTTGTTCCATTCCACTCTTCTGGCAAAATGCAATCTTTTCTGCTTCATTATATGCAGCTCATCATTAAGGTCCAGTTTAAACAGATTGTTATCTCTACTCTGCTGCTTTTCAGTCACACATAGATAAGAAAAGGAAGCAAATGGAGTTTGAAATCCCCTGTACCTGGTAGATTGTGCAGTATCAAATATTCAATCATGTGCTCTATGGACTGGCAGTAATAATTTGCTAGACAAAAGCAAGGCATGAGCCACTGCTGTGGCAAAAAAGATTAACTCTTATTAACACATTTCAAGATGAAATGACTCTATTTGCTAGCAGATCAGAAAGAGAAAAAAATGTATCTATAGATAATTCTACCCACTGTGATCTCCTATGAGATCCTAGAGACAGGGAAATACGTCAGAAGCCACATGGCAGAAACTGAGTTAGGATACCTTAACGTTACAGACTATTATTTTTCTGAAACAAAAAGATAAATGCAATAGAGTCCTTCACTATCAATACTCAGCATCCTGGACTGCACATGCTGAGCACAGCTGACATGATTTTGAGAAATAAAAAACTGTATGTAATAGGCTGTTTTCTCATATCTGTTGGTATGCATGGGTCTGAATGCCATCCACCTATTGGTGTAACGGTCTTTTTCTCCTTAGTGTTAAATGTTTCTGTTCTGCAAGGGGTTTAAGACCACTTTCACTACTGGGAACTACAGACCAGCAGCAGCTAATCCCACTGGCCACGAAGTTTGCTTCTGATGCTGAACATCAATGATTTTCTCTGAGGAGCACATTCTCTACAATTACATGCTAAGCATAAAATTTGATCGCAATAATTTTGGAAAGAAGCCATCAGGTTATAAGTGCTTTGGGGTGGAGCACTGTGTCCAAAGCTGTTAGTTTCTTTCAAAGGTTCAAGTTTGTAGATTTTTTTTTGGCCTTTGTACAAAGCTGCAACAATTAAGAGATCACCTTCAAACTCTTCTGGACACAAACCTTCACAGAAATAAAGGAATGTAAGTCACTGCTTCCATTTTTGTATGCTGACCTTGAACAATTCAGATATTTAGCTCAACTGTCTGTGCTTCCCCTCTGCCATCCTAAGCATGAAATAATTCTGAAGTGGCCTTGAAACACAAAACCAGTTAGGTTATACAACTAACAAATAAGATTGACATATGTAGCAGGAAAACAGATCTCATTCTACCTGGGGATGTTGGGCTAAGTGAATACAAGTTTAAGTTACAGGGATGCAGGACAAAGAAAAAAACATTCCTTGCCTAAAGGCTCACTTAAGTTGCAGCTACCCTCGGTGGCAGGATTAAATAATTGACTGTAAGAAGTATCTATATAAAACTACATAGCCTACAAGTGAAAGAACTGTGGTTGCTTCTGACAATGCTCTGCCTCTGATTTCAAAACCTGTTACATTTTTAGAAACACACAATACAACACCAACAAACTTGGGCTTGGAAGAATCCTCAACTCAAACTGATACATACAAACACACCCATAGCCTCCTAAAAACTTACAGTTGCAGGTCTGAGTCACAACTGATTTGATCAAATCAAAGGCATACCCGTCCTGCAAGCAGACATTAACAAGGTGACTTTTGCTGACAAGAAAGCCGATGGCATTTGCAAAGGAAAACCTTCTCCTCTCTGTATAGCATACAACAAAAGGGCCAAGCACAAACTCTAGTTTTACTCCATCCTCTCTGTATCATCAGCACCAAGAGTTTCTACATGACACACCAGGCTCTGGGGTCTGACTGGACCAGCCTGCCTAGTGACAACAGGAGGTGTGACAGGAACATGTGAAAACAAGAAAGGAAGAGACAACAGCAGGGTCATATGTTAGAGTGAGGGAGGTGGAATTAAACTTGGGGACACGGAAAATCACACACCACAGAGCTTCTGCACAAAACTTAACTCACAAAAGGCAGCTTTCTTATATTATGTCAGTATTAGGATTTATCTTTTAGACTGATGCTTAAAAAAGAGCATAACTACTCACTGCCACTTGTGCTGAATCCATGAACCTTAATCCAAAGTAGTCGCTTTCTATAAGGTCCAGATGATACATGATTTGTTCAAACAGCAGCTGGCCTTTGGCTTTTTTCTGAAAAGATAACAGGATTTAGTACACAGCAGGTAGATATATTGTAGCATCTACCTTTTTCTCTGCACACATTATATTCTAATTCCAAAAATTCATTTTCTGAGAATATAATGTGGACACCTGTTTTCCCCACCTCGTAGTTTCTGATGGCTGCTTTTCTCAAAGGCCAGTGTACACCCCACAAGAAACATATAGAATATCCATAAAGAACTTGCATAATCTCCTTCCTTGGAAATGTCAACACTGACTTGCCCAACAGTGTGTTAAAATGTCATTTTATCATTTTTCCTTTTAGGCTTTCCTTACTCACTGACATTCAATAGAACTGGAAACACAGTTCTATTGCAGTACAATTGCAATAACCAATGTACTGGAAAACTTTAGGAGCCAAGTACAGCAGATTGCTTATGAATTTACTACTGCTTGCTATATAGGTGTTTCACCAGTTTAGAAGCAGGTAGCAAAACCTATTGAATTAGGAGATAGCATTCCATTAGCAAGTGCCTTTTTAACAACTACTAGGAAACAGTCTGGGGCAAGTAACTTGAATAAATAGCACTTAGATATCACATTTACAAAACCAAGTTCATAAAACTAACTTCTAGGTGCAAAAAGCCAGCTCATATGCTCATACATAATTTATGAAAAAAACAGCTCTGGCCCCAAGGAAACATTGCTTTTACAGTGATGATCTAAAACATTAAACAGATGTTTTTAAAGAGAAGGCACATAAATAGCAATGAGGAGTTTCTACACAACATATATTCTTCATGCTATGAGCTCCTTTGTAACAATAAATGGAAATAATAGCTTAACAGTTATTATACCTAAGATGCTTAAATGTAATAAAATACATTAATAAATTATTAGGTCAGAGTAAAGGTCATAGTGTTAAAAAAAATTAAATGCAAAGAAATGCAGACATTATTTATGCTTACTCTGCCAGCAGCTTAAGGGTTTCTCTATTTCTGTAAAGCCACCATCATGCAGTCTTTTACCTCAGTATTTATACATTCACAACATGAGAAATGGGATAACTTTCTAAGCACATATTCAGTAAGCTAGTAATTAGCAGATTGAGTACACCTCTCCAAATTCTGGGCCAGCCAAATTTTTGTTCTCAGAAATAATCTGGTTTAATCAGTAAGTAATATTTAAGTAAGTAAACTTGCATGTAATTCTTGCCACCTTCCTCTACCCTGATCTTCAAATATTTTATAGTCAACTTTGCAATCACCATCATTGGTTTATTTGATGTATCAGTTAAATCCAACATAACATATCACAGCTCAAAGCAAAATCTCAAAAAAAGTTTGTAAACACAGCCTGTCTAAGCAAATTCTCACACAGTTATTTCTTCCCAGGTACTGGGGAGAACAGCAGGAATGGTAGGCATGTGGGCCAGCAGGCAACTTCACAAATACACAGCATCTGCAAAATGTTGTATAATGCAAATACTAAATGTCAGCCTCATCAAATTCATTCAGACAAAGTGCTTTCTGTTGGTCTCAGGGAAAAAATTATTTCTCAGGCAATAACAGATTTATTAAACACCAGCTCAAACAGAAACCTTAAGGAAAACCATCTATTCATACAAACCCACACTTTTCTTTCATTAATTGAGTCTGTAGCCTCAGCCTCAAAAGACCAAGGCATTGAACTGTTGATATTTTTTCTCAACACAGGATATCTTCTACTTAAACATTAATATAATAATACAAGTGAAATAAATTCAGCACCTGCAACACCAAAACTAGAAAAACACTCTATGTTGCATGAAGCTCTTGGTAGCTTGTCTAAAACTAGTGGAAAATCTCCCCTTACTGAGCAGAACACTGGAGATCCTTCTCAATTCCTCTGTAGGTCATCTTTAAAAAGTGCAATTAACCAGTATCTCAGCCAAATTCCCTGCTGGTGACAGAAGCACTTCAACTCCAGCCTGGAATACTACACATACTACCTCAAACTACCCACAAGCAAAACTTCAATTTCTGCAGTGTCAAATTAGTTTCACAGTGTGTTCACAGTTTCGGAGATCTCAGCAGAGGACTCAAAGATTAACTGGACCCAGAATGACAAATGTGGGATAAAGTCCCTGAAGAAGCAGTGGAGTGGTTGTGGGAAGATCTGCAGGCTCTGACTTAAATCACCAGGGCTGTCAACATGGAATTAATTATGTACTACTTTGCATATGACTTAAATCATCAGCAGCTGTATTTGATGCAAGTCAGCAGAAGTGTCACACATGCTTTATTTATAAAAGTCCTTCCTCCTTAAACAAATGACAATCAAAAATATTAATGCTTTGCAACCAGTCAACTTTTATGAATCAAAATTAATTTCTTTGTATTCAATAAAACTGAGATCACCGGAGTATTCAAAGAGCAAAGATACACTTTTATTACATTTTCTTGTGAAAAATTGCCCTAACTTTCTAATGGCAACATTGGTGCTAATACCATCAAGGTTGTGGATTCAATCCCATTATGGGCCATTAAGAGTTAGACTCAATGATCCTTGTGGGTTCCTTCCAATCCAGCATATTCTGTGATTCTGTGAAAGTGACATTTTTATACTGCTGCTGTCCTATGCTTTTTTCCCTCCCCTCCTTTCTTTCCCTTACAGCAGAAGTTACACTCAAAGGACAAATATTTTCAAACTGTTTAATGGTTACTGATGAACTGTTAACAACTCCACTCACAAGCAGTCCAGTCAGTGGCTGGTTCTTCCTTCAGGGCACAAATTAAACTTCTCATGGGTTTGCAGTTCAGTGAAACCTGACTACAGAGTTTGCTATTCTCCCTAGGAAGCAACAGCAAACATCTCACAGCAGGAGAATCAACAACAGGAAAACATAAATAAAATACACCATATATGTAGGGCAGGACCTCTCCTGGTTTTGCCACAGTGGATAAAAGATCTTCTGATCACTTCGGAATGAATCACACGGCCCCCGCCCCCCTCCCCCCTTTCCCCAATGAAAGGGATGCTCCCAACTAATGACATCTCCTGCTGCTCTTAATAACTGCAATTGCTGCCTGAGTAGGTGTTACAAAGGCTGGGCTTAGCCCGGTAGCTCAGCAACAAGGCTGGGTGTTCACCTCGGCCTGCTGGTTTGTCCCTTCACCGCCAGGGTAAAGCGATCCCGGGACATTCTCCTCGGCTCAGGCATCTCAGTCACTGCCTAAAACCTCAAAGGGAGCATTTATACCCGCTCCTCATGGTCTCAGACTATCGGCTATTTCATGGATATATCCATGAGGATAAGCCAGCCAGGTGCTCCAAACCCGCCTGATGTCAAAGCCACCTTCAGTACCAGAGCAGCCAGTACAGACCAGCACTGGAGAAGCAACACAAGCTCACAGTAACTGGAGGAGAGCCTGTGCTGGGTGAGCACCAGCTGAATGGCTTACCTAAAATTTTTAATCGCAGCCAAGTAGTTCTTTTTTTTCCAAAACTTGAAAAAAAACCAAGACCAAAATACCCACCTAATAAATTTACTAATTAAAATACTTATCAGAAAATAATGTCTCCTGTTTACTTTCTTTGTGAAGAAATGGAGGGCCTTATACAAGATGAACTTGGAAAAAAAGAGATGAGTAAGCATTACCTTCATGGGACTTACTATCTCTTGCCTCTTTGCAGCTGTACTTTCTGTTCAGATTTCTTCAAATGATCACGTTAATGTTTTTATTAACAATAACTAACAGTAGGGATTGTCTTCAACAGCTACCAAGTGGCAAAAACTTCCCTTTCTGTTTTTTGTCAGCTCATCAGGAGAGCTATCATTCATATGCATACCAGCTTCCTTAGAAATATACCATTTACACACACACACAAAGAAGGTATAGGTCCCTATTCAGGATTTACAGCTACCCAGTTGCTAGGATGTCACCTATGCATGTTTGCAGACCACAGCAGCACAGAAGCAGCATATGAGCCTGTCCATTTTTTAAAAGAAATAAATCCTCTTCTTCGAAACCACAGGTTTTCAAATAACTAAGCCAGGAGAAAGCTCCAACAGGGAGCTTTAAAGGAAGAAGATTTCATACCAGTATCATGCAAAAGGTGTCTATAGTTAACGCTATTAAAGTTTGCTGGAGAATTGGAGGGTTAAAACCCCTTATCGTTACAAAGGCAGTGTTAGAAGATACATTATTTGTATCACCCTGATCTTCTTATGGCTTTAAGTCCTGACCTACAAACAGAGCTGCTCCTCTCCTCAAACTCCAAGCATCACTCCTACAACTAACTTTTCCAAACTCTCCAGTCAATTTTCTCGTTCATCTAAAGATGCCACTGGCAGCAAAACACTACTTCTTCTAGTGCTTCTCTCTCTGGTTTATCCTCAGTTTGTGACAACATTGCCATACACACTTGTGAATATAAAACCCTGCAGGCTGGAAGGCTGGGGAGAATTTCTACCTCTACAAACACAGCTTATCAATTCTTCTATTTACTCAGTGTCTCAAAAGTACAGGAAGGTAAGCATTTGGGATTAAATATTTTGTTCTTTTATTCCCTGGAGAAAGAAGGCATTTCCCAAAAATCTTCATAACACAGAAATTATTTCAATACCCATTGTAACTGTACATTCATTAGAGTGCTATGTAGAAAGATTTTAATGTACTGTGCTCAGGCTTATTGACCCTATTACATAAGAAGAGAAAGACTCAATACGTTCATACCCGACTGTTTTGTGGAAGTCTCTGTTTCAACTTCCTGAAAGTTTTTATCTTCCAACTACCAATTTGATTTAACTAATTTCTTAGTTCTTTCTGCTACAGAATATATCCAAATTGCTTGTTCAACATGAACGTTTACAGATGAAATGCTTCCCCCCATTATACTGTCAAATATTTCAGTTTTATTTGGTGTTCCACCTGCAGGTTTCTCATGAGCACTCTGATTAAGAGCACCAGAGAGACCCAAGCCTTTGAGCGCTTTGCAGAGGCAGTTCAGCAGCAAAGCAGGACTTCAGATAAAATTCGCTGTGAGTTAACAACGTGAAACTTTCAGGCAACTAAACCAGCCTGCAGCACAAGTCCCAGAAACACTGGCAGCACACTGCAGGCCAAACAATTTACTTTTCAAGCAGCACAGATTGCTGCCAGCTGCTCCCTTCCTCCCTCCTCTCCAACAGTGCCAGGGCATGGAGCGTTGCACCAGGACTGAAATGCTTGCCTGCCATGGCCCCGAAGCGCCTGGGCTGCGAGCAGCACTGGGTGCAGGCAGCCTGTGCTGCTCACACGGGCACAGCAACTCAGCAGCCCCTGGCTTATGTTCCATCTCAGCGGGAATTTCAGTCTGGCACTCCAGGAAGCACTGGCTCACCCTGCACTACAGCCAGGCCCACTCACACCACAGACAGCAGCACCTCTGCTTCAGAACACATGGCCCCTGACTGATTTTGTCCAGTCTCAGTCCCCTAAAGGTCTTTCAGAAGCTTAAGCAAACACTCAAAAGCATGCCAATACTTTCAAACAGAAGATCACATGGGAAATAAAGTTTTAATCCAAAACTTTATAGCCTTAACACACACAAAAAGGAGCACGTTCAAATGTTTATGTTATTACTACTTCTGTCAGCTGAGCTTTATTTTGAAAGTTTAGAGGTCAGCCTTGAACACTCAAAGTACTCATTTTATTTGATGATTGATTTTCCAGCATTTTTAGCGGTATTAGATTTTCTTATTAATCAGCATCCGTGCCACGAACAGCATTGTGTACTTCATGTTTACATCCACAAATATTCAGCAAGTGGCCATAAATATTCCACAGGTTTTTAATAAACCAGAGTGGATTACCAGGTAAAATCAACTATCACAATGCACCTCTGATCTTGTAGTCAGATCAACACAAATCATCTCTCTCCAAACAAAAAGCCACTGGCACTCCTTAATGATTCTCACATTCCAGATAGATTTCTTAATTTTTATTTAAAATAGTCATTACGGATACAGTCCTTTATCTTGTTTTATACTCCAAAAGTCTAAACAGCTTAGTTCAATCCCACTATTACACACAGCCCTTGGACTGGTTTATACAAGACCTTGTTTTAATGATACTTCATTATAATAAGGACAAAACCATCTCATTTTCCAACCTCTATATCAAATTTCATGCACGCATAAGTAAGGAATATTCCAAGATTAAAAACTACTCAGAGAGAGCATCCATCCTCATAATTTCTGTCTTTCATCTTATACCACCAGGAAGCTTTTACCTAAAACTTTGCATGTACAGAAACTGGAATACAATTAATGCTCCATCATCCATGAGAAGATTATGTAAATTGTGGGTTAGGCAGGGTCAGGTTTTTTTACTCAAACACTGCTGGCTTCCACAAAGTACAGTTCTGCTTCCATAAGACCCTATACTTAATATCTGTCTCTCTTGTAAGGCTGACCTTGCTCCCCCATAAAAAGCAATCCAAAAATTTTATATTCCAAGTGCACGTATTTACATTATTTATGTTATCATTTCTCCCCCATCTATGTTATCTTTTCCCTCTCCCAATGAGTACTATGGATAGCACAGAATTGACTAAACAAATACTCAGTTTTAAAATATTTTTATTTTAAAATCCTCTGGAGCTCTCTATTACTTAAAATAGCACTTTCTTTCAAATTCCTGACAAACATTTTTGTTCCTAATTATTTCATAAGTTGTTGGTGACCCCAGATAAAAACTTTTTGCATTTTCAAGTTCCCCCTCACCAACCATGAGCACCAGGAGAGCCGGTATTCCAGGTGTTGGGGGCTTCCCTTGACAGACCAGACTGGTATGACTGAGCTGATGGAATCTCCAGGTAATAAACCAGAGCTGTTCATGGCTTCTGAGCTTTGGGAATTCCAGAGGTGCAGTGGGGGAAGATGTAGTTTAGTTTTGCATGGGAACAGGATGAAAAGTAAGATAAGGGATGTCAGCAAAACAGAGTTCTTGTCCTCTCACCACTCATACTACTCAGCAAACATTCCACCCACGGATCTTAAACAATTGGAAGAAAAAGCATAACCTGACGTTTGTCCAAGTTGAACTCAAGTTAACAGAAAAGCAGAATGTATAGTCAACAACATCAACAGCAGATTTACAGACAACATCTATTTTATAAAAACTTTTTAAAGATTAACAAAGTAACAAGCTTCTTAGTGTTTCACTAAGCACATAGGTCTGTAAAAATGGCTGAATGCATTTGGAGAAACAAAGCTTCTAAAGAGTGGTTAGAGATGAGGAAATCTACCAGGTCAAAATACAACTTTAAATCTGAGATGAAGCTGTGGGAAAAAAAGCTGACACCTTTCAATCTGCCCCTAAAAAGCACTGATAACTTGCATTAAGTTCATGCCTCCCATTTCGAACATACCAAGATGTCAGTAAATAGTATACATGACACTGACATTCTTCAGTCATTGACACAGCTACAAAAGCAGTAGATTCTTGCAAAGAATCCAGTCTGTGTACTGTGTATGACTGCAGCTTTGGTGAAAAATTCAAGTCAGGCATTTTTCTAATTAAAAACAACAGAAGACATAGAAAAGCAGAAAGATTAAGTGGCTTGACAGACACCAAAGATAAGATCAGTTGACAAAAAGCAGAGTTACTGCTCAAATCCTGGCTCTGTGTCTAATAAGCTAAATTGCAACTGCATCATTTACAACCTGTCCCTTCCATCTCATTGTCAATATTGCTAAAATATCAGTCTTTGCTACTTAATGACTCTCAGATGTGTTTGGCTTACATGGCAACGTCCCTTGTGGTTGCTTCTTGTTGTTGTTTTTGCTGTTCCTTTTCTTTTTTTTATTTAAGCAGAAATTCAGCAATCTCAAGTTCAATTATATCAATGACTGCAAATGCAAAACTTAAGCCTGGTATCACCTCTAAATGCTTCTTCACCACATTTGGGAAGGCACATGGGGAACCAGATTGGAGAATCGCTCCAGCTGGAAACTACATAACAAAATTATACCGATTATTTTCAGCCACAGCATTTTCTTGACTTAGCTTACTGCCTGGCTGCTAAAAAACTGTTTCTTCTGCCAAGGGGTATGAGAAAACAAGGACAAACGCAATAACGAAAGCAACATCTTTTCTTCCTGTGGCAGCAACAGCTTATGCCACTGTAAAGTATTTGTGTAGCCATGGATTTAAAAAGGTATGGCATTCATTCCTGCCAAGACAACGCTTTCTCTGCCTGTGAACTAACCTGTTTGCTAAATGATTCATTCTTAAGAAAAGCTTTGTTATTTATTTTTTAAATAAAACAATTTTACAGTGCTTAGGTAGACAATGTGACTGTGCAGAAATGAACTGGCAGACCAGGGGGCACCTCTTTGAGAGAAAAAGTTCATTTTAAAGCAAATTTACTGCCAACAAAGTAACAGTACCAGTCTTGGAAAACATCTTAGCTCCAAGAGCAGAGATTCTCAAAGAAAGGTTTTGTAAAAGAAAAAGAAAATATACACATCTATTTTTAATTTAAGCTTTACATTTTAGAAAGTGATGTTGTTTTACCAGGATTTTGTAACCCCCCCACTTCATCCCCTCTCTCCCCTACCCTTTTTTCTTTCCTTTTTAAGAGTCAACCTCAAAATATGAATGATGCAAATGGAGAAACAAGAATAAACACTCCAGGAAGTTTGAAATAAATATTTAATTTACTTTTAATTTATTACATTTTAATCACTGAAGAAACTGGTACACGTCAGCCAGTGATGATGCACTGTAATTACCACAGGTGGCTACGTCGGTTTGGTTACTGTTACTCAGAACTTAGACGCCCACAGTCAAGGATCTATGTTGGCTTTAAAGAAAAAAATCTGGAGTAAAAAGAGTTTCTTGTAGAAGTAAATAGCTACTACTGCTCCCTGGCCTGAGATTTATAGGCCAGGTGGCAGGGCATGACACCTCTTCAAGTTCAATTCATGCTCCTCAAAGCCTTAGAAATGTTGTTGGAGACGCCAGGAATTCGCCTACAGAGTCGACTCCAGCTCCAAAGATTACTGCTCTGGTTATGCAGAGACACCAATTTAAACCTGAGTAGTTTTTAAGTGTTAACTCTTGCTATAAAGTGTTTGTGGGCATTCCTGGCCTCAAATCAAACATCCTAGGCACTAAGCAGCACTGGATATATTCATTACATTGCTGCAGAGATTTACAAATTGATTTTACCACCCTCTATAAACGCCTCTAACTCTAGATTATTTGGGGTTCAGGATATCTCAAGAGTTATTTCTGCTCACTATGTCAAAAAACACTGCTCAGTCAAGCTAACTTCCTTGCACTAACTAAACACTCCATGATTAAAAAAGAAAGGGAAGAAAGAGCTGTGTGGAGCAGCCAGTCCTGAAATGGCTTTTCTTTCTAGTCAGCAGCTCCAACACCAGCACAACTGTGATTGCAGCCAAAATCCTCTGGAACTAGTCAGATCTCACAGATCCACACCTTCCTAACTTCCTAATGCTCAGCTCTGTGAGCTTAAAACAAGTCACTAACAACAGTAACACACGGTAATGGAAAAACAGAGCACATCACTTCTGGTGCTACTGCTCATCCTGTTGGCCAAAACCAGGAATATAATTAGACAAGCAGAACAGGCACGTGCATATTAAGGAAGCTTTAGAAATGTAAAACAGTGGCTAACACCTCACTCCGAATAAAGCACCATGCTATGAGAAAATCCCTACTATATAATCTGCCCTGAGGAAGAGAAGGAAGCAGATTTTTCCTCTTCCCCTCCCCTCTAAAGTTAGCATTAAAAACTGCATCCATGTCTGATACAAAATCAGACCAAACCCAACTCACACAGAAATTCCTGCAATACTTCTGCTCATCCCTCCTCTTGAACAAGTTACACCAAGAGATTCACCTTCCTCGTCAAGATAGATAACTCACCGAAAAGAAAACCCAATAGATTACCCTCTCTAAGTTATGGGTACCCTCTCTAAGTTATGGGTACCCTCTCTAAGTTATGCCTTGGCACAACAATTGCATTAAAACATTAGGAAGTGTTCAGTATCTAAGGTATGATGACATCTAGCAAAACGCTCTCAAATTTCAGTGAATGCCAAAGCTAACTACTCTTTCAGAATCTTTTTATGAGCAGTAACTTAGTGGACATCAAGTCACAGGGTCAACTGCCAACAGCAAAGAGCAATGCCTTTACCTAACTTGCAAACAGCAATCCACATGTGAATAACACAAGCCAAGTGTATTTCAAAAACACACTTGGATCACTCATACCGGTAAGTCCACGCTGACATCTGTCCCGTCCAGCAGCGCCACTCGGCAGGTAATGATGGATTTGGCGTCCCCAGCTGCAGGGATGTGGGTTGCAGCCCTTTGGGCCTCTCTCAGCCTTTCCTTCTCCGCATGCTTTCGCATGGACCGGCGTCCCAGCGTGCGGCGGAAAAAGCTCAGCATCTTTGCTACAAAATCCAAGAGAGAAAATGAACAGGGTGAAGTTTTTTACAGAAAAAAAAACCTAAAAAAACAATAAAAACAAAACAAACAAACCTCAAACCCAACCAGAAAAGTTAAAAAAGCCTACAATAAAGTTCTTAGAAAATCCCAGACTTCGATAAAGAAACGTCAAGAGTCAGACAGATTTTCACTTTTATTTAAACACCCACAGTCTCTGGCTGTGAAAGTCTTTGAAAAACATCCAGCTCAGAACTTCGAAGACGGCTGGGTGACTTTGGCAATACACGAAAGTACGTTCAGGGAAAAAACCAGCGATCGTGCAGATCACCTACTGTTGTCTGCAGCCTTTCATTAATGCAAACGCCACCGCGCGCTTCTCCGAGACGGCGATCCTGCACAGCTGGGAAGCAACTAAGCGCTACATACCACCGGCTCCTTTCCTGGCTCACACACTCCACCTCTCCCACGGAAAACAAGCGATAAGCGACCCTTCCCGCCTCAGAGCCGCGCTCCCAGCTTTCCGCGCAGGAATGGCCCTGGCAGGACCGGCGAGCGCCCCTCGGGCACGGCGCTGCCCAGCACCCGGAGCTGTGCGGGGAGCCAGCCCCGAGCCCGAGGCAAGACCCCAGACGAGATCCGGCCCCGCCGGGCGCCTTCCCCCCGCGCTCCGACCCCCGCCCGCGGGGCCCCTGCCCTTACATAACGCCCCGGCCCCGCAGCTCCGGCCCCGCCCGAGGGCCGCGGCGGCCTCACCTGCTGGGCTCACCTGCGGGGCGGCGGGAGCGTCCCCGCGGCGGCGCCTCCAGGCCCCGGGGGCGGCCGGGGGGCGGTGAGGGAGCCCCGGGAGGGGCCGGGCCGCCGGACATGGCGGAGCGACGTGGGAGGCCCTTAAACGGGCAGCGACGCGCCGGCCATTTCCTCCCCCCGCGCTCACTCACCTGGCGGCTCCCCTGGCCGAGCTCTCCTGCTCGGTGGCGGCGCGGAGACGAAGGCGGATGGCGGTGGGAGGAGACGGCGGCAGCCGGACAGGAGAAGGAAAGCTCTGCTNCGGGACGCGTTTCAGATTATTTACCAAAAGTTCTGGAGTTCTTGCTAATGCGGCGTGGAGGTTTCCCCGCCGTGGTTTGGCTAGGACTGTGAGCAGCCCCCGGCTGGCCAGCGGTAACTGGAACCTTTAGGAAAATGCGAGCTTAAACCATAAAATTTGTAAGAAAATCTTATCTTTAAACAGTGCCTGAAAGGGCAGCGGCAGCAGTGTATTAAATCAAGCAGAGCCGTCTACAAACGAACACTCATAGTGTTTATACACTGAAGTAAGTCCGCGACTACAAACTGCAGTTCATATTTTAAATTTCTTCAACTCCAGACGCGCAGCCTGTGCCGGCGCTCCGCGCTTCCATCGCTTTTCTTACGTGTTACTCCAGCCCCAGGGGACAAGCCCCACTCCTCGGCAGCAATTACAGAGGGCTGCACTTCACTGTGGTTTTTTTATTATATAAATATTTGTGTCCAAGTCAGTATTTGAGGAAAACCTCAGGAAAGACAATATAAACTCTCCTTGCGTAATGCCAGCTAAGAGTGACAAAGCTCGGAGTACAGGAGCTCCAGCCAGCCTCAAAATCCCAGGATAACGGGGAATCCAGCCTACCTAATAGTTTGGGAAAGCAGATACTTGGGCTAAAGATAAAACAACACTTTTCTACACTCAGCTCTGAATCTTGGGCTGAGACACCCGGTCAGTCCCTGCCAGGCAGTGGAATTGGCACACCGAAACCCACATTAATACCTCAGCTCCAGTGCCTGAATATACATCGAGTTCCCTTGACGTCATTTACTGAAATGGGGGGAAAAATTAAAAAAGCTGGCAGGTAATTGCCCACCATTTGCTGACGAAGCAACAGTCTGATTTTACTTAATGTCTGTTGACAACCACTCTCCTGCCGCTGGGAGGAGCAGGGCGAGCTTTGAGGAAAGGTGAGATTCATATTCATGTGCCTGTTTATTCAGAAAGGTGAATTACAAAACAGGGGGGAACTTAGATATCTACTTTTTATCAGAGGAGCAGCGACTATGCTTGTTGTCAGCAGCCCGTCATGAAATACCTGTGGGAGCTTGCCATAAAGTTCCCAGAGAAACCATACAAAATCTTACTATATTTAAGTATCTGCTTACAGATACCTGATGAATTCTCAGTGCAGATCAACTAACCAGTGGTTTGCATATCAAAGATGCTTAGTTTGTAGTGGAGATCTGTCAGATAAATGGGAGTCTCCTGGCTACTACGTCTACACCAATTCACATTCTCCTATACGACAAAGAATTCTGCGAAGTCCCTGATTCTTGCATGTTTTCCTAAATGTTCTAACCATCTTCAACTATTCCTCAAATTAAGCTTCTCTGCCCTCATTCACAAGCTCCCACGTTGGCACCGAGATTATGTCCTTCCTGTAGCTTCAGTAACACAAAAACTTAGTTGCTCATTTTTTGCAATTTCTACTTCACACCACCCTCTTGCTACTCTTTCTGTAATTAGTCTCCTCCTTCCTCACTGTTTGCTACTCAGATACGGTCCAAGTGCATGCACTACATATTCAGCTGTGTTATCTGCCACTTGCCTTATATCCAGTCTTCCAGTTTAAACCAATCTCCTCCTATTGGAATGCCTCTTCTTACATCTGATTTTCTCCTTAAAGTGCTTTCCCACTAGTTTTTATTTTTGTACTTAAATCCAAACACCCTGTCCTCATTTTAAAGTCCTGTATTTTTCAGTGGAATTAAGAACATACCGGGGTCTCAGACACTCATCCCTCCTGAGATTTTTGTCTTGCCTCCTAAATCCTTTCATTATCTTTACCCGCTTTTGTTTTGAACATCCCCTTACTTTTTGGCAGCAAATATTTCATCACAAGCTTCCATCTGGAATTTTTGTTCTTCACATCAGTGTTCATCATACCCTCAGCTTTTTGATCAGATTATCATCTCTGCTGAACACCATCTCCAAAACACTCACTGTATAAAAGGTAATTTAAAAGTTATTATTCCATTAGAGCAAATCTTGCAGTATTTATATATTTTCAGGCAAAAACTTGGGCTGACACTTTAACCAAACAACTTAATTCCTGATAATTTGCATCCTCTTCCAATGCCCAATCCATACGTGTGTATTTATGTCATACAATGCCAAAAAGGAAAATACAAGGTGAACATTATCTGGCATCAGACACATACAAATGTTGCACAGCAAAACTGTGTACAGTAGCAAGAAAATCGCAAAAAAAAAAGTATTAAACTTTAAATTACTAAAGCACATCTTTATTTTGCAATTAAACAATTAAGATCCACAAGTAAACTATATATATATTTTCAAGTCTGTACCTAGACAACTATTTGTCAACTGAAATTAAATATATCCACAAAATATGCATAACAGCATTTTTTCACATCATAGAATGAAATTTTACTTAAGACTAAAACAAGACTTGTTAAATGTTAATTAGCATATTTATCCTGGGAACTGCTGGTTTTCGGTAGAAGTTAGTGTATAATTTTAATGGCAAGAATTTTCATTTTATCAAAATGAGAACAAATACATAAGGCCCTTTAAAGCATACAGTAGCTGCAGTGACAAAAGCTGAACTTATTTTCACATTGTCCAGTGTTGACCAATTTCAAGTTTCCATCGTTTTCCATCATCCGCCCTGGCTGCTTAGCCAAGATGGTGCATTTAGGTTGTTGGTTTGTTTTTTTCCCTCCCCCTCATGTGCTTTTAAACAAATTTATAGGCAGAAGTCTACTTATGGGAAGAGCCTTTGCATCCCCCCAATAGTAATAAAGATACACAAGAGTTAGTCTAAACAACAAAAGAGCTGTTCAACTCTGAGATTATTTACTCCACACTTGCAGTCCATCATTCAGCAGTATGAAACTGAGATGAAGTTTGACAACTGAAAGCCACAGCTGGAAATGCAAATTAATTACCAGAAGTAACCGGCAAAAATATTGCCACCATCTGATTGTTAATAATGATCTAAATAATACTCTTCCCTTTGTATTTACACGTAGTATAGCACCTGTTACAGAAAAAAACCCCAAACCTTACACAAACAGCCCTGCCACATTGCCTGGTTAAAATGGGATCACTGGTAAATGAAGCAAACCAAATGGAAAACAAATCTGGATACACTGGATAAGATAAAACCTTCACTCTCTTACCTTAATTTTCCTGTAAGATTATTATGGGTTGTTACTGTGGTGCCCCAACGTACTGAGATAATTGCACTGAATCATTTATAGTTTAGTCCTTGTGGATATATTCTAGTTAAAGAACAAAACAGCTTAACGTAAACTGTTTAACCCTTTCACCCATGTCTCAGGCCCCTGGCCTAGGTGCAAAAGGGTGACAACTTCTTTAAACTTTGTTGTGCATTATCTTTAGTTATTAAAATTCAAATAAGTTAAGTAAAAAAAAAAATACTGATTTCCAGGTAATTGATCTAATGTTAAAAACAATGCTTAGCAGTAACATTTACAGTAAACATAGCTAATTTGCAGCTAGCTGAGAGAGATCACAGATAAATTTACAAGTACCCTGTAAGTTTTTATTTGCACATTTTTTTTCCTTTTTTCCCCCAAATGCAGGCTTCGTGTTCATATTAAGACAGGAAAATTGAGATGATAGAATTATCTTATTAATATCTATTTTCTGAAAATCCCTCAGAAACACATGAACAATCAACAAGAAATGGCTGGAACAACAGAAAGCATTCGTACCAGGGTGTAATCCGAATAATCTCTGTACAGAAACCCATTAAGCATCTCTCTCCAAACCCAATTTATTTTGTCCAATAGTTCAGTCAGTAGTAAGGATGAGATAAAGTGCTACTCTTCAAACATCAAAACACTTTGAAAAAAATTATCCTTTAAAATGTGTAAGCTTGCTAAATATGAAATACCACAACCAACAAATTGCCACCCAGTCCATGAACCACTGTTCTTGCTACAGCAGACTATAAACAGATATTTTAGTGGCTTTTTAAAATGAGGCTACTAATCAAAATGTCTAAATTTTAAAAATTGAATATTTCAGCATTTTTTAACGAAAGTAGTTAATCTCTCCTTTTTACTATTTAGATCTCAATGAACAAAACATGCCAAAGCCAGTGGCCAGAACTTACAGCTTATGTACCAGATCAAAACCTGTAGGGGGAGAAGCCCTGTGAAAAGATAGACACCTGTGGGAATAAGAAGCACAGAGGTAAAATCCAGTGATAAGAACTGGCCTTCTTTGCAGACTTCTAAACAAGTAAGTGACTAAGTGCAGTGGGATAACAGAGACTGGACAGAACACTGAAACAGTGTTCAGTTACACTGAAACAAACCAACCATTTCCTCCTTCTAACAGCTTCCCAATCACCACTAATTATAAATCCCTGCATATTCATGCAAGATCCACAGTTAATCAATGAATATGTTTTCACCAGATCTTAATACTGGATCCTAGCACTAGAAGTAGCAATAGGAAAGAACTTTTTCAGTCTCAAGACAAAAGATGGGTGTTAAAATTGGCAAATACACCCAAACCAGCCAACTGGGAACCTGAGAGGTGAGCTACAAAAAGACTGCAACTGATATTAGAGGACACCATTCCTCTACTTGGTGGAAGTCCAAATATGCAAAATTTTCATGTGGACCATAACCAAATCACTCCTTTTATCCTCAGGGCTGAGGGGCTTGGTGACTGCCTGCATAGTGGCTCTATAGTCAAAACTACAGCATATGTACTGGACAACCTTCTTTTGCTTGGAAATTGGTGGATCTGTAGAGCTTTTCATGCTCATGCTAATTCCCTCAGCCACCAAACATCACCCACATACCTGCACACACTGCATAAGCATAAAAATATCACATAATTCAGCTCCACAGCATACCTGGAGCTCCAACATCTCTATGCCAGACCTTCCCTTCTTCCCATTTCCCTGGGCAGTGCAACTGCAGCACATCTGCTGCATTTTGGCCCTTCCACAGGGACCATGAAGTTTTTTGGAAGGTCTCCATGGAAAGTTGCCAGCTACGCAAGTTCCATAACAACCTCCTCATGTTCCTTAATGTCCCAACTGCTTTCTCACCCTTTCTTTACTAGATAGTGTGCCAGACTGTAATCAGATATTCTAGAAGAAGTGTTATTGCTTTATCTACATGGCATATAAGCTTTTGAGATATAACAGAGAAACGTGGAAGAAATGTCAGCTAGCATTAAACCTAGTGAGAAAAAACCCCAGGCATTCTCTTTTTCATAACTGGGAGAGAACAGATAAAAATGAAACGGATAAAAGCAGTACTTTACTGCTTAAGACCTACAAGTGATTGAAAATACTAAATGCTTCCAAATTCAGGACAAATGAAATTTTCAGCCCTCAGTTACCTGGGATATCTAATGCAGTATTTCTCAAAGTGGACTGGGTGACAATCTGTAGGTGGTTTATTAAACAATGCCTGTATCTTGTTTCATATTTAGCAAAAATAAAAAAATGCTCCCAAAAAACACTCAAAGCCCCCACTAGAGCCCCATGTCTTTCTACTAAAAAAACCCCTTCAAATCCATTTTAAACAAATCCAATTTAAACAATTGGTAGTTTTCAATCTGAACCTAAAAGCAAAACCAAAAATCTTAACATTTTACATTGGCACAAAATCGTCGTAGTATTGCTCTTATTTACAATGAAAACTACTTTTTTTTTTCTTTAACTGGATTTGTATCATGGAAGTGTTAGAAACATACTCTTTCTCACATCCACCCAACATTTTTCCTAATCAAATGGTATGAAAATAATTATTCATAAAATCCAACAGTCATAACACCAATCACACATAGGTCTATAAGTCATTATGTCTGAAAGATACATTCATGTTTTGTACAGCATGAAACATACAAAAACTTCTTTAAAAAACTCTTAAGGATGATACAGATCTTCATAACCCAAAGTAAAATATTAAGCAGTTTTGCTTTTTTTGGCCATATAAAAATATTTTAAAGGCCATTTATACCACAACAGGTAGAAAAATTTAAATGACTGCTTTATGGTGCAGAAAAGCTTCAGTGCTATTCTCTTTCCCAAGCAGTTTTTGGTTACCTTTATCCTGGCTTTGGAGAAGCCAAAAGCCACTGAGTCACTTACGGACAATTAATTAAGAATAGGTACTTTGTTTCAATTTTTTCCCCAGTGCAGCTACTTAATAAACTACAAGTCAGTGCAGAGGAAAATTTTGAAGAGACCTATTATTCTTGCCTGTGTTTGTAATCAAAACAGCAATGACAGATGACCGATACACACATCCCACACTTAATTGTGGTATAAATGGGACTTTTGAACTCAAACTGCTATGGCAATTTTACGTAAGAATATTTAAATAAATTGACATACCAATGCTATATAATGCTGCTATAACCTCCATTTCTGATTTCCCTCAGAATAATAGGGCAAATGCTATTTTTGTTTACAACTTAACTATGAAGAAGATTTCTTTCAGTATAATGGATGAATCACATTACTTTTTGGACATTAAGTGCTGAGTTCAATATAACCTTTTAACTAGCCAGCAACTCAGCTAATAACCTCATCATATGAAAGTTAAAGAATTATAAAAAAGGGTTTTTATTTGTTGCAAATGGCTTAAAATATAACTGAGATTAAAGCTACCATATAACTCTTTTTCAGTTCAGATCCAGAAATTTATTTTTCACTGAGGGATAACACTGACTTAAGCATCAAATCTAGAAATATAAGTAACAGGGCCACAGCCCTCCTAGTATTATTTTGTTTTCTAAAAATATTTAAAACTCTATCTTCCATTTGGCATTGTGGTTCTTGTTCATTACTAAGTCGTAAGCCAGGATTTCACCTTGTCTGAATCCCTTTTCATTTAATAGTTCATAGCTGATCTGTTTCAATTGTCCATAGAACAAAGTATATTATACAATATAATTCTTCAATAGGTAAAAATTATTTAGCGTAGAACTTTCCATTTTAATTCTATGCTATATATATAGCTTACAACAAAATTTAATGGATAAACATTTTCAGGAAACCAATACAATAAATTAAAACTTTTAAAATAGAGGGCACAAAGTTATGCTGTCACAGGGCAGTCAAATAAGTGACTGTTTTTTCTTACAGTATATTACACTGGGTACCTTGCTTCTGACTTGGTTTCTCCTAAACTAGAAAAATATTAAAAAATGGGGACACTTATGCATCTTTAGAATGAGCTCAGATACTGTATCAGACAGACATTTCTTACACATCTTCTACCTACTTAAATAAGAAGCAATCCATACCAACTGGAACAATTTTGCACAAGCATAACAGAAGGCGACTGGGGTCATTATGAAATTAAAATTAAGTTCTGGGATAACTTCATAGTGTTCTTCTCCCTTCTCCCCTCCAAACAAATAAAAGAAAACAAAAGGCAGACCTGTACGAACATGGCTTGAAATCAACTATGAGGATGTAACAAGTTAGTTAGAAGGTAATGGAATTAAATCACATCTGATTGCAAGTTCAACTTAATTATCAGTGCTATTAAAGAGTTATGTCTAATTGAGCAAAACAGCAATTCTCAATAAAAGGATAAAACAAGGTATCAGCTTCTAATGACCTACCAGCATTTCAGAGTAAGATGCTAGTAAGTTACTAGTTGGAAGAAATGAAGGAATGTGTCAGATTTTTCATATAATTACAGCACAGCAGCATACAATGCTCATTCATTACGGTGGCAGAGGTGCTTTTGCTACAGAGAGTAGCACACAGGTACTTGTATAACTAAAGAGGGAATGGTATTTCCATGACCCCTTGTGGTAACATATTCCAAGCACCAAGGGCCATTTTAAAAATCTGAACCCATTAAGATAAATATGACAGGACAATACCACCCCCATGGAATCATGAGTGCCTTTCACTGGATGTATGCTGTAAGTCTCAAGGCACTTAAGGGGTTAAGACATAATGCATGCACTAGTTCCCATCACATAATCCGAAGTCACAGAAATCAGAATACACCAGTGTATGACACACAAGCTGTGCCAAAGAAATGCTGTTTATTTATATGTTGTTTTTTTTAAATTTTTATTATTATTTTGTACAGGATGCTGGTAAGTGGGCATTATGCAGCTACTGCTGGGTTAACAGACTCCAGCTCTCCTCTAACAACCAGCTGGTCTCTAGTAAGGGTGTAGGACAAAGTGTGCTGCATCAGTAGGCAGTGTGTATCTATCTAGTATTGGCAATATTGCTAATGTTGTAAAAAACAAAACTGTGAGAGTCTGTACATAGTAAATAAACCTAGCACTGGAAAAAGACCATGGCTTAGTGTATTTTTTCATTTGTTTTTCATTTTAAGAGACATGGGTGTAAAACAGAGTGAAATAATTCCAAGCCTTGTTTGTAGCAATTCAACCAGAAGCGCAGTATATGGCACTACAATGAAATACCGTAGATTACCCTGAACACAATTAGTTCTTTCAGTTTATGGTTTGTTCGGAGCAAATCACGAAAATAAAGTCTTCAAACAGATGAAGGTTAGAAGAGTTTCAGAGACTGATTTTGTTTCAACGTAAAGTGCAACAGTGCTGAAGTTTTCAAAGTCCTTTGTCAATTCTTTGCTGTACTTCACTATCATCTCCTGCAAGCAGTATTATGGCACAAAAAATGCTGCCAGTTCATTATATAGAGGACAGGATTCCTCAATTGATATCATAGGTTTTTTGCTCTTTACTTATGCAGTGATGCTTGTAAAGGTTTAATAAATCCTTCTTCATACACCTTCAAAATAGCTTCACATACAAATCTGTACTGACTCTGAAAAGGAAAGTAGATTCAGTAAATTGGAAAGAAATGCAATTGAAAAATGTCATTTGGAAACAGAAAAGGCCTCTAAAATTTCCCCACCCCATTCTCAACACGCCAAGCACTGTGCTTCAAAGTTAGTTTAGGAAACAAAATACAAAAGGAATTTTAGATCAGAGCATTTTGTTTCTCAACAGAAGAATAGGATGAATGGCACTTGGAAACACATACCAAGAGTCATACCCCAAACCCCAGTATTATTGTTACAACATCACCTATTCAGTAATTTTCTGCTCTTTATTTCCTTGCTGAAATTTCACTGACCTGAGGTTTCCATGCCCTTGGATTTAGAAGCCATCGTTTCAAAGCACTTTTTCATACTTACATTAATTCAGGCATATTACTGGCACCTCCCTGTCAGAATCTGATTTAAAAGAAAACTGTTTCATGTTTTAAAAACCCAGACCTCCTGTTTCTTAACATTATATAATGTCTAACTCTTCAATGCATCCAAGTCTAGCACCTGCATACACAGAGGTGACTAACAGTCTGTTTTATTCAAATAATAGTTAAAATCTCCGACAGCAATCAAATTAGAATATAATGAATACAAACCAAAATAAATGCAAAGCGCCACGACTCACATTGCATCCTGCACCATGTGTCTATGCTGGTTAGAACTCCAGCACACCTGCACTGTCAGTGTTGTGGAACAGCCCTCTCCACACAGCAGTTAGAGGTGTCAGATCTTAGAAGATTAACATATTAACTTATCTAGCACCAGAAGCACTATTTGCTGTCCTGTCGCGTTCATTTCTCTCCATTTGTGGAAACCTGCGTTTGCCCGCAGCGCTCCCCCTGCACAGCGCCCCCCCGCGGACAGCGAGAGAACCCCGCGGCACACACGGAGCCAGCTCCAGGCTGCCAGGGAGGAACGGGAACGGCTGATGCTCCGGGAACCTTAAAACACCCAACTCCTTTATTGGACCTTCTCCCTGCACCAAACACCTGCTTTTCACTGAGTCTTCAATTCTTTTGTTTTTTAAGAAAAATGGGGAGACGAGATGATATTGAGCACATCCTGTGAAAAAATACCAGTTAAAACCCTCACTACTGCAACTCCTACCTTTACTAAGAACACTTTCTTTCCCTCTACATATGGTAGAGAGACAGCTATCCACCCTGAAGAACTGTCACAAACAGCAAGAGCCATCCTTTGCTATTTTTCATTTATCATCACCTTTCTCATCCTTCCTGTGCCACCTGAATACAACAACTTTTTAGTGAAACCTGAGTACTGGAACATGAATTCAGCAGCACTGAACAACTGATGAACTAGAAATGGAAACACATACATACTTTTTGTCAGCCTTAATACTCTCTGAAGAACAAAGAAGTTTTATTCAAAATTTATTAGAGGAACAGCAGCAGGGACATGAAAACTACTACAGTGAGGAACTACCTTCAAGTAATTGTGATTTGATACTGGATCTAGTGTCTTTTCTCCTTCAAGATGCTTTCTCTCTAAATGCTATATACTATAAGTAAAACTACACCAATTACTCATGATTACTCTTTAAAAAAAAAAAACAAAAAAAAAAACAAAACAAAAAAAAAAAACCTGGAACTATCCAAAGTTTGGAACAACCAAAAATCCAAGTCTTCTTTTATTTCTTTTCTTTCTGAAAGATAACATAAATCAACCTTTTTCACCCTTTTTAGGTACTTTCTAAAAACATAAACACAAACTGCTCTTAGAGATAAGCAATACCTGACTGATACAATAACAAGTTTCTAAATCTGTTCTAAAACTCTTACAAATCTGAAATATAATACATGAATTATCTCACAAAACCTGAACGTTACAGGTGCACAAAAAATTCTGGTATCTTAAGGTATACCAAAAATTATGAAAGCCCCAAAAGAATCCTTTAGTAAGTTACTTTTCTTAGACTAAGTGTACTTAGGATTGCTTTGGTGCATCTTGCATGAGATTTAATTACACCGATTTTTACAAATATTATTTCTCTGATAATTTCCCTTTAAGTCATTAGCAGAGCATAGTTAAGGCTTGTTTCCATTACAACTAAGGCAACATAAAATCACTGAATTTCATAACTGAAGTTTTTTCTTGCATGTCTTGGATCTTTGTGTGTTTATCTTTTATACTACTCCCATTCTTAACATCTGGAATTAGGCTCCTGCTTTCTTCTCTGAGCAATTTTTACACTGCTGAAAATTGACACTTTTTGTCATTATTTGCCATGTATCCCTGAAACAGCTGCTGCTTTTTTTCAAGTTTTCTCTGTAGAAATTTAAAGAATTGCTCCTTTCCAATAGCCTTAAGAATTTATTTTTGCCTGGAGCCAAGGCTACAGCCACGCTGGGTAAAGGTGATCCCCGCAACATCATCACCAAGTACATTAAAAATCCATCCAATATGATTGGATCATAGTAAATTATTGTTCTGCAACACAGGACAGCAGGGATGATACTCACAGGTGTTTGGATCATCATGGCTCTTTGATCTCTCATGGTTCTCACAATATCTAGAGGATAAACAGGCTGATTGCACTCAATGAGACACATTGCTGTCTCCATCGTGATCAGAACCCCTGTCCGTCCAATCCCAGCACTGCAACAGCAACAACAAAACAAAGGGGAAAATGAAATCAAGTGTCTGGGGTACAGTTCATACTTAAAGACCTTCCTTCTCCTGGATTCTCAGGGTTGATCAGTATCACTTCCACACTGCTGGGGCAGGGATTGCACTGGTTGTGTCTGGGTCTGGAAGCAGCCTCTGTCCTGCCTGAACAGAGCAAAACCCATCAGTACAGAAATGCCACTCCCTTGCAAGAGGAACTGCCTCAGCCAGCCATTCCTCTGAGCAGAACTTACAGAGATGTTTGTTAAGATCCCATTATAAACCACACTAACACCTAGGGGATAACAAAACAGGAGCATATGCTGGACATGTTGTGTCAGTTTGACCATTACTGAAATTATGATTTCTGGAATGTTGGGCCAATAAAATCATATTCATGTCCGTCAAGTGATACATACCTTCCTATTTCCAAGTAAGTAAAAGAACAGTTACTAGAAACCTCTGTAGAGGGACAATAAGGATTGTTTTCTTGTTATTAAAAGGAATAGATAATAACAATCCCTTTCAAGACAAGGAAGTACCATAAAGTACATCTCCGAATGACAAAATTATCCAGAGAGCTTATAGACAAACTTTATTTTCCTTGAAAATAAAACAAATCTAAAGATTCACCTACCATGTTTTATATATACATATGCTTTTCCAGAAGTAGCAAGCCTTAAAGACTGAATATTTAACCTTGAATTCAATGAACAGTTTCAAATTTTCCAATTGATGTTGCACTTTTGAAATAGACAACAAATGTTTCCCCATATTGGAATATAGGGCCAAATACATATTTTGAAATGCCAGCATTATCCCAACTCATACAATAAATCAAAGTATTTGAATCTAAAGTGATTATATAAACTTTTCAAACTTTGAAAGTTACTTGTTCTGATTTTAAAGAATTACTTCAAATTAAGTCTGGCTAAACTACTATTTAAGTCTTTGTCCAGGAGGTGGCATTAAAGCTGCTCTATATTTCAGTGATGTCATAAGAATTTTAAGAGAAGATGTACGTGTGCTAGTTATAGAAAATGATTCAGTAGTATTTATATTTCTAGAATTTATACATATAGAACTTAAATGCAGAATGCTTTATCAAATCCAAGCAGGGACAAACAGTAACTGTCAAAGAACCTAATGACTCATTTTACAATTTCAAAAGATTCAGAGGACAGCAACAATGAAAATGTTGTAGTTTCCCTATGACAAACATAAGGTAGGATAGGACTCTTCAGCTTAGAAAAAGAAATCACTGACTGATGGAGTAGAACACTGAGACAGGACATGAAAATCATGAAGGGCATGGACAGGATGGGTGGCTCCCCATCTCATCTAGCACAAGAATTAGAAACTGTTCAACAAAACTAGTAAGACCTTGTAGAGATAAAAATAACCACATGACACAGCATCAGAAACTAGTGGTTTATGCAGCTCAGTATAACAAAAACCTTTCCAACCCCTTAAGGTCTTGGTTGCCTTATAATCTCTGTGGGTTTGGACCATTTTGTTTTTAAAACATTATTATTGTACAAAATAAAATTATTTTCTATTAGCTACTTGGATTCCTCACACTGAAGCTGGTGGCTTAGTCCTGAAAAAAATTTTGTTGCACTAATGCCCTGCCCTGTTCTACTGAAGGGATGTTAAAAATAGAGTGCATGCACCATATGGAGGAACACCTGGGCTCCTTCTGCTTGAGTCCCTGCTGGAATTTGGGTATATTTTCCAACAGACACCAAGTTGGGCCAATTAAGTAAATTATGTTCAACTGTGATATTCCATCTCTTTTCTTCTGTGAAACAATTTTTTCACAAACTGTGAAAAGAAAATCTACATATGTTTTAGGTAGTATCCAAGGATTAAGATTAGATTAATACATAATTACACATTGAAATTATCAGTTTGGAGCTGAACTGGTGCCTCCTTGAGACAAATGAAACTGTTCCTACTCTCCAATGTTTTTGTTCCAGTGTTTCTGCAGACTTGCATGCTTTATATCATAGAGAGTGTATTTGGCTGCCATTTTCACCATCTTTTCACAACCATATTAACCAAAAGTATATCAATAATGGAAGCTGCAAAGCAGTATCAGTTAAGACACTGGCATTCTGCTACTAGTTTCCCTAGTCAGTAAGATTCACACTGACCTGCATAAAACAGAACTTGAGAGAAGAACTAATGAAATACAATCTGTGATACACAATGTGTATTTTTCTTTTGTCTCCTTCACTAAATGTCTAGCTTACTTGTAGTCTTTAAATTTATTTTATCCCTTACACTTCTCAACTTCTCTTTGAAGAGAACGATATATGCTTGACTCAGGAACACTGACTCTCTGGGGAGTATTCAAAATTGAGAGGTCAAATATCATTCACAGAACCGTTCCCCATGAATTGTGATAGTACATGTTCATTTGAAAACAACTGGCATTATTCTAGTTTGATAATTAGGTATTTTAAAATGATTAAGACCTTGAAATTCACTACAGGAATGGAGAATGCTGTTAAAAAGTACTGCACAAGAAAAGGAAAAAATCGCATTTCATGTGTATGTAAAGATCTAAACAACAGTTATTTTAATTCATGACAAAGGTAAATTGTTGAGAAAAATGTCTCATCTTAATGTAAGTATCAAAATACCACATAGCATTAGACTGCAGACTTGAGAGAAAATGCCTTTTAATTGATCTTTTAATAAATCACCCACATTTTCCACTATGGATCATTTACACAGCTGTTCTAGAGCTTTGTAAAACAGGAACCTATTCCTCGTGGTTACCAAGTATCTTTTGCCTTTTCCTGAATTATTATGTACATTGTTACCACAAGCATTTAAATTGCAAAAAAACCAAAATATCCCAGCAAAATGCCTGAACAGATCAACACATGTTGCTATTCAAAATTTTGCTTATTGAAATGTGATTACCACATTAAATATTTGTTTTATTTCAATGTTGAGTTTCCCTGTCATCCCCAAAGCAGATACTATTAAATATTTATTTCAAGAACAAAGCACAGAACAGCAATTTGACGATAAAAAGTTCACTTTGCTGATTTAATAAAATGGTAAAAAAATTTGATACCTGCAGTGAACAACAACAGGTTCTTCTCTGCCAGCCCTCTTCTTTCGCACAAGACACACAAAATCTAGGAAATCGCTGGAATCATCAGGAACCCCATGGTCAGGCCATGCTATGTACTGGATTTGGGTGAGCTGGCGGCTCTCCTCTTTCTAATCAGAGCAAGACATTTAATCAAGGGTAATTCAAGTCCCATTAAAAAAAAAGCACCAAAAATAAAAATAAGAAAAAATCAATAGTACATTTATAGCAACTTGTACCCATAATCAAAGTGGCTTCAGGCAACTAGCAGTGCTTTATTAGTGTTAACCATTGGTCATCCTGGATTTTATCATTACTTTTTTTTTTTTTTTGCTTAAAAGGAAAAAAGGAGATCCACAAATGCTTACATCTTCAACAGGTGAAAAAAATTAGGGAGCACATAACAGCAAAGCAGTTCAAGGATACCAGCAATCTAACTGAACACTAGATGTGTAAGAAGGTGGTCATATTCTTAGCAAACCAAATTTAACAGACCTAGATAGTGTCTTACAAGATCAAATGACAGAAGTGGGGTAGGGAGGGGAGATGAAACATAAAAGCTTTCCTTCAGCTGTGTCAACAGCAGCAGTGTTTTGGCTTGATCTCCACCTCCTACACCTACAAGGTACAATGACTTTGTTTTCCACTCTCTCCCTGCCCTTACTCTGGTATCACAAATACAATCAATCGGCCTCTGGTTAGGGGAGGGGACAGCTCGGGCAACTAGAGTCGCATTTCAAAAGAAGAGGAGCTGCTGCACTTTAAATAGCCTTTAGGCACTGAATCATTTACAGGGATTCCACGGCTGAGAGCAGATGAGCAATTGTCTCAACAGGACATAGGGCAGGAATTTTAACTGCAAATTGACTAAAAGGCAGCTCCATAAAACTGTCTTCTCAACAGGTAACTCAAGCAGTGAGAAATAAGTATGTGAACTAAATTACAGATACTTATTTCCAAACATTTCTGAAATTGAAATGCTGGCTGGGGAGGCTCTGAAAACTACACATGCCCTGAAAATCATGCAATGCATGTTCAAAAAGGTCCTTGTTTGCATGTAGTCACCACTCTAGCTTCATCTTTCTCTCAGCATGATTTATCTTCCATCTTCTTGCACACGTTGTTCAAGATGGAATTATTAAGAACTGTTTGCATCTACAAAGACTTCCAGTTGTGATGATGAAACACCTCTATAATGTCCTATGTTCTGAAAACATCAAGGGAATAACAAGTTTCTCAACTTCTTTTATAACTCTTTTTCTTTGGCCAGGTTATGAAAGACACCAGTAAAAACTTTTAGGATAAATAATATATCCTTCATGTGAACCAATTAATATGATTATGAAAAAATGAATCTCTGTGATATTTTTGCTTATGAAAGGTTTGTTATCATTCTATGGACAGAATTTCTCCTAGGAAAGTACATGACAATGTGTAAGACAAAAGACATTTTCTAGAGGGTTCTGTAAAGGAACAGTTCCATTTACATGGATATGCCACCAACTTGAAAAGAAAATCTACATATGTTTTAGGTAGTATCCAAGGATTAAGATTAGATTAACACATGAAAATACATTAAGATTTTACCTCTAGATTAGTCAGTGTCATTTCTCGAAAGACATAAGCAGGATTTCCTTCTTCTGAATGGCAGGTAATCTGAAAATTCCCATATGATGAGCTTCCTGATGGCTCTGGCCAGTACTGATGGCATTTAACCTAAGGTCAACACATTTTTAAAGATACCTTAAAATGTTTAAAGATGCCTAAAGATGTTTAAATTCAGAGTACTATTTTCATTTTTTCTAGTTTTTATACCTTTGTTACAGATTATTTTGATAATTTAGTAATCACTATTTATTTACTTACCACATAGACTCTGTTAGCTAATTACTGTTTACAAGATAAGGTATCACAGAGATTTCCTGTTCCTCTTCCCAAGCGGACACATGCATCAGCTTTTGCAGTTAGTTCAACTGAAGATGGATGCCTTTAACTTCTGTTACAATGTTTTAAAGAATTAACTATAAATATTCCATCTTAACACTTCAGTGACAAAGATGCTGCTTTATAAAAATTTCTGACCTCCAAAATCCTAATCTCATCTTCTCAAAGTACATTTATATAGGAAAAGAACAAACAAAAAAAAGGGAAATACACAACAAAAAAGTTGCTAAGCTAATGCAGAAAATGGGGGGATGAAAATGGTGACATCAAAGACTCCCAATCAAGTCCTCAAATGTGAATGAAAACTTCAAACATTACCATTTTCTGATATATGGTTTAAGTGCCTAATTACAGAGGTCATTTCAGCTCAAGTGTACTTTTGCATTTCCAACCCACCTGGCGAATCTTTAAGAGCAGCCAGATTTGCAGACTTCCTGCTCCACTGAGACATCCCGGCATGCAGTGGGATAGTGATGTCAGAAGCCTCATGATCAGCTTTAGAGCAGGGAGTCTGCCTATGGGTATAAGACAGATAAGTCCTTTTATTTCATTATTAAGCAGCTCTCCAAAGAACTCCACAAATATCATTATTGAAGGGGTGGGGGAACCTCAGAGAACTGCTATTGCAAGTCTGTTTTTAGCAGATCTGCAAAGAAAACTCAAAATAAAAGGGCACTTGTACTGAAATTCCCTCTAATCATGTTTATTTGGGAGCAGGCAGCATCATGCAAACATTGAGTCACTGAAAAATGGTTTAAAACCACTGCAACTTCCCTTCAACTATTTTAATTCTATTTAGAGTCCTGACCTCACAGCAAATATATGGTTATTAAAAAGTCAGAATATATACAGACAGCTGAACTACAGCCCAAGTTGATCGGAACAGCCACAACCCACTATAAATTCATCCTCCAAATAAATCCTGATATGGAGGAATTCCACTACACTATTATTCCAGGTAGTCATTTCTGTCCACACACTTAACCAGCCAGTGCTACTGTGAATGCTCCAGAGTAAACCAAATAACTCTGGGATTACACTGAGTTTATGACCACACTTGATTATTTTGCCTATCTCCAAAGGATAAAATTGCATGAAATCCAAAGCTATTGAGGAGAAACTGCAGCTTAAAACAAAACCAAAACCAAACAAGCCACAAAATACACCTGAGGCCTTTTACAGCACCATATACAATTATTTTTACAAATTTTAACTCTAATTACTCTATTACTAGTATTCTAACACATTTTATATAGAAATTAAAGGGCAATGATTATTTCAATAATCATAAATCATTTATCATTAAACAAATCTTTATAACAGAATAACATTTTATGGAAAATTTTAGAGTTCAAGTTTTAAGAAAATCCTTGGTAAGACAGCCATCTATGTATGGGATATTAACACTACAAAGCTGTGTTAGGCTCCCCTAAAAATTCATCTCACTACATATCAAAGAAGTACTCTATGAAAACTGATGCAACTTCTTGGAGTTCCTTCATTTGAAGTTTAGAGAAAAAAAGCTCTATGAAGCTAAACTCTAGATGCTTTTTAATTTACAATAAAGAATCAAACAAAGCAGACGGAAAGTATTTTAGGAAAAACATGAAGAGTTAAGTGCATTTCAGCACTGAAGAAAGTTTAAGTGTTAGCTGCATTAACAACACCAGAAGGTTTAAAATCTAAGACTCACCATTGAAAAGAACTAGGAATGCACTGCTCTTATGAAAAACAGTTAGAGAATGATAGAACAGTTCTGGTTGGAAGGGACCTGTAAAGGCCAACCAGTCCAGCCCCCTGCAATGAGCAGGGACATCTCCAACTAGACTGAGTTGCTCTGAGTCCCATCTAACAAGACCTTCAATGTTTCCAGAGATGGACATTCACCACCCTTCTGGGCAACTTGTACCAGTATTTCACCACCCACACTGTAAAAATTTCTTCCTTATATCTACTCTACCTACTCTTATAGTTTAAAACCACTTCCTCCTCCTATCCCCTTGGCATATTATATGTCATATAATATGTCATATAATATATTCCTCTGATCTTTTAAAGGCTAATCACTAACAGTTTTTTAGAAGATTATGGAAGTGGTATTTAAGGAAATGTTTTACTTACTCTGCCCCGTTCTACTTGAGTTGTTAACATTACAACCATAGAAGAGCCTTGCTCCCAAGTCATCTGCCAAAAATCAGGACAAGTGTTCGGTAATGGACCTTGACAAGCAATGTACTGGTTTATTATTGTGGAAGAAGGGATTTCCATCTAAGAGAAGACAAAGCCATTATTTCAATTCCTACAGCAAATGAAAGTCAGGCACCAGACATTTACAGTTTAGTAACTAATTTTTAAAAAAGCATCCATGACATTAATTCTATTTCTTAAAGGCTAGCAAATATGAATTGTCACAGATAAAAATTCTTTAAGTGTTTCACATGCAAAATTATTACAAAGATTTAAATACACTTTACATATGAACTGACAGTCATGTAGTTGCCATAACGAAGATTAATGGTTGAAAAAAGAAATGTCAGAGCAGCTGGCAAATAATTCAGGTGCAAATATTTCTTGCCCTGTGGGTTTTCTGACATTAGCTTTTAAAACACAGATCTTAGAATTTAGTATCTGGGTTTTTTTCATTAAAGTAAGTAGCTGTAATTTTGCTGTTACTAACAATGAAAACAAGATGCAAAAGAAACTGATGCCAAATGGAACTTTACTGTTGTTGAACACAACTGTCAGAAAAGGAATCAGAAAAGAAAAATTATATGCTCTGGAGAGAGCTGGCTTCAGTTTGCATTTTTTCATATTAAATGCAGGGCTAGACTTTAACATTTATGAAAAGATGTGCCAAAAAATATTAGGAAGTAAATATATCTACAGGAAATTTCAAATCACTTGACTAGAGGTTTAGCAGCCATTCTAGTGGGAACTAGATTTATAAAGAAAATATTTTTTAAATCAATTTTTTCATCAAAAAACTGTAGAATTACAATGTCAGAAGCACTTCTGGAAAATACGACTCACATTTATGTAATTTGCATTGATGTAATCTTCATTACTTTTTAAAATAACCCGTGTAGCATCATCTGAAAAAAGTTTTAGAAAGATGTTACATATTTAGCAATCATAGTAAAATACTTTTAGAGCACATATAGACATAGCAATACTTACAAGGCGAAATGTCTCTGTATCTATTTTTGGAAATGTTTTGAGGTAATCTGGCACAAGACATTGTCATTCCAGGCTTTTTCCTATACAATTGCTAAAAGACAAAGCTGATGGTCAGAACATAATAGATGCAATAGGCTCATTATTATATTATTTGCCTAAATAGAATTTGTTCTAAAAAGAGGTGCTTTTTAGAACACAAACTATGGAGCAACAGTAGCTTCAACAAACATGAAAATACTTTTAAAAATAAAGCACTATAAATTTAGTTATGCTCTGGGATCACTGAACATGACCAAGATGTAGGCAAAATTTATTTAAAGACAAAGTGAACATTATATTTTAAGCTTCCTTTAGAACACTGATCCAGAGAAAAAGTAGTATTGTATAGTGGTAAGTGAATTCACTGATATTGACATCCCACTTGGTCATTTGGGGCAAGCATATTATGTTGTGTATAGGCACCTACCTACATTGCACTTCTTTCAGCTAGAATTTTTGTTTTATTTCCCCAACATCCTTCTGTATTCTAATAACTGTAGAGCAAATCCTGGTTACCTTGCACTTTTCCTGCACAAAAATGCCTTTGAGAGGTTCCTGCCCTTTCATGCCTTAGTCATGCATTGCCACAACCCTTGTGCTACAAAAAATATCAGTGAAACAATCCAGGTTCAAAAAAAGCAGCTTAAAAAACGTTTACACATTGAACCTGCTAGGGAGAATGAAAACTTGTATTAAAGCAGAATTTTAAATAACTTAGAAAAAAATCTGCTCTTTCTTAATATAAAAGGAAATTTTACCAATGTTCTTAAAGAATAGTTTATAAAATACATTTTATAAATATATGTTGCAAAATATAATGCTAGGTCTCCATTTGGTGAGGAATTCACAGAATTTGCACTGCTGTGTTTTACAAACCTACTGTTTCCTGCTTTAAGCCACTTGATCTCATGCATTTAAGATGGATATCACCAAGGCACAAGTCAGTGCTGAAGAAAGACCATGGCTATCAGCAGCTTAATGCCCCACAGAAAATGCACTACTGTTCTGAAATATGTGAATAAAAACCAGCTATTTATAAAACACACAGTTACATTAGCCTTTAATATTAGGGCAGTGTTTTCCATTGGTTATTTTACCTTCCCTCATTGAGAATGCCCATAGAATGTCAGCAGCTCAGTGCCATTCAGTTTCTACAGCAACTTAGGTATGGAATGAAGGCCTGAGTACAGAACACATTTTGGTAGACATTCTTTGGCCTTCATCTTTATCAAAGTATTTTACTAGCATGTCACTGATAACCACAAAAAGTGTAAGTAATCAATAAAGCTATTTATAAAACTAAAACCTAGGATTAGTATTTTAAGTTTGCACATACAATACAGGGTTGATTTTTCCTTGGTTATTTTTCTTTCGAGAGTGTAAGACAATTGTTTTGCCAAAGGTTGCTGACTGTACTGAAATTTAACTGAAATCTGCTTTGTTTAAAATAATTGCTACCCAAAAGACTTTGAAGTTGCACTGGTGGTACGGTACTTACATCAAACTGAGCCAAGACAGTTCCAGTGATAAGCCCCTCTGCTAACTGAATCATGGACTCCCTCAGAGCATTATCATCTTGATGGACACCATCAAGTGGAGATTTCTCAGGGATGTACTGAAAATCAGGCTCACTCTCCAGCTTCTCTTCCACAACATCATAGACAGCTAGAACAAGAAAAGGTATGACTGCCCTGACTGAAAATGCTGTCTGACTGAAGTTAGCTGTGAGTCATTTATTTAAAATAGCAAAACCACCACATTTCTCCCGTAGAAAAATCCCCATTTATTAGCACATTGATTTTAGTCCCCATCAGCAAGGACAGGTAGCCTTTACTGATCATTATAATCCATGATAAAACTATTTTTTTCTTTGGTGTAATAGTAATTTTAAGTGAAAGCCCTTCACTGACAGCTAAAATTTGGATCAAAACTCACGTTATACTCTGCCTTGTTTGATATAACTCTCTAATCTCAGATTCTCACATCATGCCTCTAATACCATTACAGCTGCATTTACATTTTACTTACAATTTACTTAGAACTCATTTCAGACTTCAGTAATTAGAGCAAGATATGCAGACCACCTGAGAAAATTGCATTTAATACATGGCATTATAAAGCTAGCAATGCTCTATGTGTGCCTTGCCTATAAGCTCAGAAATGATACACACCCTCTGCTACACATAAGGGACATATGCTGTTCAGAAGCTTGGTTTTAAATTTTATCACATCACTACAAAGAAGGAAACTGGCAACTCCTCACTTCTACAACTCACATGTTTTTATTCAGAATACAAAGATAATCAACATGCAAGGGGAAAGATAGTTTGCTTTAGAAAATGTGCAAACAAAGCTCATAATTTTGTCTGAAAAAGAATGTAAGCACACAAAAGCTGCAAGAGAACTTACTTACACACAGAATGACAGTACATGTAAGTGGGGAGTGCAAATTACTGAATAAGGGAAAAGATTTTATGAGGTGGATGAGATACTCTGCAAAAGTAATTTCAAGTATTCCAATTAAGCATAGATATTTTTCATTTTGCTTTTTCCTCTCCAACTGTACTGTAGTTAGGAGATGCAGCAGAATTAAATCCAGTGCCCATCTGCTGGCTATGATCCAACAGTATATTTTGAGAATACACTGCATAAGCTTTTATTTAGACTGCATTTTAGCACTTCTACTAAGACTCCTCAAGTAGAAATGTTACCAGTGGTTTTGGATTGTTTTAAAAATGTATGGAAAGATTTTGTATGTATTGACCTCCAATGTCACCCAAACACTGACTATGTGGTGAGGGGCTTTTTGTTTGTGCTTGGTTTAAATCTTCCTTAAGAGAATAATAATAACCTTATGAAATACATTCAATATCCACATATAGCTTTCTGGATATTTTTATCAATGAGAGTGCGAACAAATTTTAAATTAGCTCTCTGTTAGAAATATTTGATGTCTGACTTTTTTATTATTTTTCAATAATGTGTATCACTTAGTTATACACAGCTCCTTAGATTATGGGATCAATACACTGCATTGTCGCAATTCCTTTTCAGGGAAGGCAGTTATTTCTTACGGGTTAAACATCCCATCCCAGGACATAGGTTAGAAAATGAGAGCAGGGTGTGGATTTTTATTTTTAATTGTGATGTACAAGCCACTCACCATTGGGTCGAACTAGGAGCACAAGTTCCCCTGAGTGTCTCTCACAGCTAGCTTTAATAAACATCACAACTTGGTCGTGGGTGTGCTCTGCTATATCCCTGCCATTAATCAGAACAACCTGGTCCCCTTCATTCAAACGAGGGACACACAGATCAGCCTGCAAGGTTGAGAAAAAAAACAAAACCATCTGTAACACAAGCCATTACCAATTTCTTACTTTAAAATAACAACTTAAAGTAACTCTACTTGGGCTCTCCAATCCTAACAGCCTTGTTGCTATGGTTGCTGCACTGTATTCAAACGATAAATCCAAGTGTTACAGCCCCCACAGGCAGTGCCACTCCCAGTTGCAGCTGGGAGGTGACTGGCACTGTAACATGTCTTTCAGCAGCTGTTACTCTACCCCTCAGCTGATGCAGAAAGCTCCTCTGTTTGAATCACCCTTTGTACAGGCAATTAAAAAGCAGGATGTTTTTATCTTTGAAGGGAGGGGAGAAACATGTCAAAACCGTGTCCAAATCAATTTCACAGGCTTAAATGCTTCATGTCTGAAATACTGCAATGGTAATGGCAAAACACAATGCAAAACTCCCAGTAGTCCCAGAGAAAAGAATCAGGTGATAAAAATTGCTACTATAATCACAGTCTAAACATCATTGCAGAGAAGAAAGTGCACAAGCCATCACCAACTATCTTCTTCCTACAGAGTCCATGTTTAAAGCCAAAATTATTCATGTTATTAAATATTTTAGGGATAATAATTAACAAGATACAAGAACAAGAATTTTGGCAAACATTTCAATACTTTCAAAGAGTAAAAAAAGAAAAAAATAGCAGCAAATAAATGGTTAACTCCACTCTAACTCTAACACTTATCGACAGAGCTCACTCCAGTCAGCTGAATACCAGGTCAGTATTTTTGGCAATAAATTGACAAATATTGTGCCTAGTTTGAAGACACTCTTATAGTCACTAAACATCAGTAACAACACACAATCAGACCTGATGAATGATTCATAATGTCTGGTTTTAATCTACATCTTGGCTTTACTCAGCTACATCTGTCACTAGAGTAAGACATTTGCTATTTTAGTTATTTTTAACACTCTTTCAATATGTAATTTATGTGAAATTACTGAATGTCTATATCTAAAAAAAGCAATAAAGTAAAAGTATTTTTAGGATGGCACAGCTCAAGTACCAGTGCATACTGAGCAAATGTAATGCCCTGCAATTTTCAGAAATTAAACTTTGTTTCAGCAGGAAAAAAATACTTTTGAAGATTGAAGAACTTAAAAAAAATACGTTATACACCTCCATCAAATTCTTACTGCACGTAATTTGCTTTGTTCTGATAATGCAAAACCAAAACTAATTTTCATAGGCAGCTAGGAAATCATTTATCATTTTCAGTACATTCTTCAAGATACACAGATATTGCTACCAAGTCTGGTTTTTTTGATAACTTACAGGTGTTCCTGGAGCTACCCTGGACACTATTACCGGCATCTTCTGATCATATCCACCCTTTAAAAACAAATTAAACTAGTAAGAAATCCCAAATGTCAGAAAATAACCTTAATAAACGTAAAAGGAATAGATGTACTGTTACCTTTACATTGAAGCCAAACCTTCCATTTTCATCTGGTTTCATTCTGATCATAACAAGATTGTCATGGGGGACACCACCATTGGGCTAGTAGACAAAAGTTATATTATATTAGTATATATTTTGTTCACAGTTAGATTTTGAGGATATTGTATCTAATAATTCTGCAGCTTCCTTATAAAATAATCGCTCCTGGACACTTGAAAAATTCTCAAATTAATTTTAATTAAGATCACAGGGAAGAGCTGCAATAAGAATGTAATACAATGAAAAGGAAAATAATTGAAGGCGTCCTTTTGTTTCTATTAACAGCAATATGCCAGTAGTAAGCAAGGAAATCCTGGTTCCCTATCCCTTACTCCATTTCCAGTCTAGTGGAGTATGAGGTGTGACATATGCTTTGCTCTGATTCAACTCTGAAAATTTTAGCTGCTTTCTTCTTGGCTTTATTTGGATGATAACAACACTGTTAAAGGAAATGCCAATAAACTAAGGAACACTAGCTACCTTTTTAATCTGAAAAAAACCAACTTAGTGCCATTGAAGTGATTTTTAGTTCGTTCCCATATATATTTGTTTCATAGACTGAACATTAGCTAGCATTTCCACAGTTCCTACAGTGAGAATGCAGAGTAATATAGAAATGTACTTCAAGGAAGTTTTCAATGTTACAGTTACAGCAAAGCAGAAGTCTTATACTCAGAAAAACAAAAAACAAACTTAGAAAAGCAAGTATTTTTATATGTTTGAAAATTCAGAACCTGGAGTTTAACTAGGCTAAAGAAGTCTGCACAACTTGGCTCATTAGAAGTTAACTCAGTTGCAGGCGTTTTCTGTTCTTGGTTAAAACAAAACAAAATTCCCCAAATGCATTCATAGTAATGAAAAAAAACAAAACTTGGGAAAGTAATAGCACAAGAAATGTTAATGAAAAGGAAGGGTCTTAGGAAGCCTGATCATATGCCAATCATTTCAGCCTATGCTCACTGGTGTGGGAGATCAGACAGAACGAACATCAACCAAGAGCTCACCTGCAGCATTTGGCAGCTTTCGTGCCACTGCGTTCCCCAGACAGAAAGGAAATGCTAATTTCCTGCTTTAAGATGCTGTTTTGAGCAGAAGTTTATAATGCAAAATGTGCAGAGAGCACTGTATGCCATCATTAATATGTTTGACTGAAGGGACTTTGACCACACCTGTTTTCAAGTACTTCTAACATTCTCAGACTGGATACTTAGGGATTGCAGACGGAGTAAAAAGTTGTCATTCCCATGTGTCCTACTACCTTTTGACAGAGACCCTCCATACATGCAACAGACAAAGGAAATTCAATAGCTTTATGAAGTCAAAATGGTGATGGGTTTTCTCTAAAATATTTGAGGTGGAACAGCGGAAGACTTCAGTGGTGCAGGAACATGAATTCTGGTCAGAAAAGCAATTTTGAAACAGAACAACATTCCAAAAATTTCAGTCATGCTATGTTCCTTCTTCTGCAATCCCCAAAATAAAAAGTCATCAGCAGACCAAATTAGATGTTCAATTACAACAGTGCGCTGCCTTCTGTGAGACTGCATAAATGTGTCCCACTGGAGCACAGCAAACAACCACACTGACAATGCACAGAGAAAAAACCATCTCATTCACGCAGCTGTGTTGGTTTTGCAGAACTAAAAGGAGTTAAAAAAACAAGTGAAAGTTATTTTTTGTCAATTTGGTAAAGATAACTGAATACAGGGCAGAAAAACTTGATGACTAAAGTAGTGTTATCTTTCAAAACCGACCAGTACTTCAATGTGACTCAGGGAAGCACTGGCTGAAGACAAAGCTGTTACAAATTCTGTTTCATTATTTAATAATAACAAACATTTTTACAGCATTCCCAAAACGCTCAAAAACTTATAACTTTCACTTTTAAGTCTTTTATTAAAACCTCAGCTATGAAATTAAACAGGGGTTTTATGGGAATCTTAACTTTGTTATGAGGCCTGAGAGAACAGAACACCCTAAGTTTACAGTTCAGGATGCAAAAAAAATAAACTAAGGCATCTCTAAATAGTAATTTCAGGAGGTGACTCCATTTTGAATGCCTGAGGTTGACAAAACTGTTTACACAGTATTTGCTGCATCTGGATGTTTTCCCATCCTGCAACACATTTCTTGTCCCATTTACTGTTCACATCAGTATAAAATCTAGAACCACTGAAAAACTTCTGGAAGGACAAAAATCAAAGATGATCAGGGAGATCTCTCCTCAGTCAGACAATCAACTGACTATCTTACTCATCTCACACGTGGCTTGATTATGAATAAAGAACTTTTGCTCATATTTTTGTATTTGCTGTCACATGCCTCTTGATAGTCTCTTTCTTGGAAATTCTGATGAGAAATGCAACCACAGACTCAAAAAGCTTCTCCTGATAAAACCACTTTAGAAGCTGGTAGGCATTTTCAGGTTTAGCGTTTTAGCTAAAGCTAGATTCAACACCTGCAATGTCTTCTTTAAAACTGATGGCAAACAACTTCTCAAAGAAGAGGTTAGGCAGAAATTTCTGCATGTGCCGAAAAGCTAATGCTCAAAATGTTTGCATAATCATCCCAACGTAGTGATTTGTTGTCAATTGACAAAGCACTACTCCAGCAGCTAGAGCAAAAGCAGCAGGAGCCAGTGAAGGGACAGTGATGCTGCAAGGTAATGCACAAGCACAGCAGCTGTTCAATGCTTCAGAACCAAGCTCATGTAAAATAGGACCATCAGTGCGATAAAAAGCAGAATGGATCAACTGGATGAAAAAACTTACGGTGGATTTTTCAGGTGATGCAGGAACATCAAATGTTTCATTAATATGGTTATCCAGTTCTTGCTGTGAGTGTGAATGATGAATTTGGTTCCAACTGCTCTTTTTAAATTGTTTGGGTGGTAATGCTGGAGGCTGCCCATCTATAGGAGTCTCTTGAGATCTAAATACCAAAATAGAAGTATGAAGTGGAACAGTCGTGAGATACTGACACTTCTTCCAGAGTTGCAAATAAACTGAAAACATTAGAAGAAACCCAAGAGTTTGAGAGATGATTATCTGTATATATTTTTAGAACCTCAAAAATGTAGTGCAGTAGAATATATTGGCAGCCTATGTTTGCACCTGTTGCAGCATTTTTCTTGACAGGTAACTGTACACAGAACCAGCAAGTTCATCTTTTACCTATGACATTTTTTAAAAATGGTTTTTGCATGCTTAACCCACTACTTCTGCAAGCACTCCATTGTAGATTAATAAAAATGTTCTCTGTGTTTTTGTATAATATGGAGAACTTCCTTTTGTTAGTCCTTTTGGAATAAAAGCTTAACTGTGTAATTTGTATTACATAAATATATGATTCATCTTTCATTATATGGATTTATATTTAAGAATTAAGAAGAACATTTGTAAAGGCTCAAAAGGGCAGTGAGCTCACAGTTCCCATTAACTTGGTTTGAATGCCAGTTTCTAAATACCAGCAGGGTATGTTGTCTTCCACAAGCACCCCATTAAAAGGTGCTATTAAGTCATTTAACATTTCAGACAATGGCCCACTTATAGCAGATCCATAAGCCATGCTACCACCAAAAATAGGGGTGTCTGTTCTTTCACCCACATCCCTGGCTGCTTCCTTGAAGAACTGGTCCTCCTCCCTTGGCTAAGGCAGCTTACACCAAGCAACCAAAAATACCTTTTGGACAAGCCTGGGTCCTCTGGTTTATCTCAGGGCTGGCTACCATGCAGGGAGAGAAGGACACTCCCAGAGGCAAAAGCAGGACACTGCTCCTTTCCTTATCAGCAAGCTGTAGTGGTAACTCATCACATAACTCCCTCCAAAATGCACAGGTAGCCACATGAGTGGCTCTACTGTGTTTAGTAGTCTCACCACAGTGAACTGTTAGCAGGGCAAGACTCCCAGTATGAGACTGCACAAGGTTTCAAGTTGCTGCAAATCTGAAAATCTAAGGCACACATCAAACACCATACCATAAAGTTTGTCTCTACGCAATTCCAGAAAGGCAGTTCCCAGATACATGTTCAAACATAAAAATCTCAGCAAAACAGAGCATACTGATTTAAAAAAAAAAAAGGATTAACCTTTCAAAAAGCATGAAAACAGGGAAATAGAACACTTCACTTTGAAATGCCAAACATTTTCTGCTTCAGTTTAAAAAAATTAGTCAATATTCTTAGAAAACAAAACTAGTAACATTTTTGTCAGTGTATGAAAGAAAACAGCACATTTGAAAAGATCCCAACAATATTTTTCTCTATTTTTCTGCTTTATTTCGACTTTCAGAAAATATTTTTTTTCATGAAGTGTTAAAAGAAAAAAAAGTACTAATTATTCAGTCTGATGTCTGAAGAACCTTATGTTCAAAACATAGTTGGGAAGAAAAATAGTATTTCTTAACACTTTTCAGTGTGAGTAACACAAAAAAGAGCACATTTCATTTTTCAAGATAAGTAGCTTTTCTGAAGTCATTTTTGTGGAGAGAAAAATATGATGATTGTCAACATTTGCAAAACAAATCTGCAAGGCAGCTATAAACTATTTAGATATCAACTTACAAAGGTCACCCAGAGATTTTTAGCTGCCTATGCATTCATTCATTCAAGTCTGGCCAGCACAGATTACTCAGTCTTTTAAGTTATATATTTTCCTGAAAACAATTACTCCTGTGAGTTTTAAACCAAAAGAAAAAAGGAACAGAAAACATGAATAGAAACACAAAAGAAGTTATTCTGATAAAAGCAGAAGATGGATCTCATGTTTGACTAAATGTCTGTACATACATGCCAACAAACACAAGTAAATTCCTACTGAACACACAAACTTATAGAAAAGATTTGAAAAGTTACTTAAATGAGCATTTTACAAGCAGCAATGCAAGTTCTGTAATATATTAGCATAATGAATTGTGAGAACTAACAATCAAGCCTCGGGCATAAACTTCATTGCTTTATTTTTGCCCAGTCAGCTTTGAATTTCCTTATGAATGCCCAGACAATGGCAGTGAAAGCAGCCTATTTTGCAGGCAAAGCAGCTCTCTCTGTTACTGAATTCAGCAATTTACATAATAATAAAATAACACACAAACCCTGGCACTGGCAAGCTTTGGGTATTTTTGCTACAGATATCCGGTCTGATCTTTTTAATATATTTAGCAAAAGTTCCATACACACTCCCATAAATTTATTAAATTAAGCACTTATCAGGTGCTTTTGGAATTTGAGGTTATAATTAGCTAAGGGAACTACAAGCACTATCTCTCAATTTAGTGTTGAATAGGACGTGCAGATGGAGAAAAGATGTGCAATTAAAGGTTATATTAGCTAAGCTATAATATCCTTCTGAACTGCATGGAAACTGTTAATTTCTTTTGCTATGTTGATTCCAGACTCAAAAATATCACTAAACCTATTGCCAGTCAGGTTAGCCCCTCTTTTTCAGACATATAAATTTGATCAATAAATAAAAGTTTCAGACAAATTTGCACATGGACTACGCACATCTTTTCATCCAGAAAGGTCAAATTGGTTAAGAAATAGCTTTTAGGACTGTAGAACAGTATAGTTTAAAATTATATAGCTCATATGAACTTCATGTCTACTATTCTCCTTCATAAATGGCAAATCTTGAATCAATAACATCACCTTAAACCTTCGAAAGAACTTAATGGGATTCATACATTTTTGAAAGTCAACGTCCTCATTCTTAAAAGTAGCTTATACTAGAGATCTATACTGGGATATTAAATTTTAGTTTTAAGCTTCTAACAAGAGATTAAAAAAACCAAAAATGGAACCCCTAACACTGAGTGATGGAAGAGCAATACTTTCTCTGCTTGGACATAAAAAGTGCAAAAATATGAAAAAGAAAAGCCAGAGTTGTACAAAACCACTTCCTCTCTTTCTAAGACTCATTTCTATGGTGACTTACTCAATAAATCAAGTACTAAATAAACAAATCCTAAGAACACTTAGGAAGATCTTGTACAATTTCAAGTAAAGGCATATGAATAAACGAGTATTTAAAAATTGTGCTTTTTTCACTGTATCACTCAGTAAGGGTTTCTCATAACTGACTTCAGTTGGAAGTCTTAGAACAGAAGGAACCTGACCCTGTGTGGCCTTTGGACAACAAAATTATAATATGAGAAAAGATTTACAACTGTTCCAGTTCTGAGAGTCCTTTGACACGTGAATATGTTAAAAAGTCCACCAAAAAAAGGAGAATTTATATGACTAGGTCGAATTAATATTACATAACCCTGAAAGTTAAGATAACTAGCTGAGGGTCAAATTGTAACTATTGTAGCCTATTGTAAAAAGCATCATGTGCTATTTTATAAAACTTTAAAAATTTTGTATTCTATTTCCCTCCTAAAAATTACACATAGTTGTTAAAACTGAAAGTACAGTCAGTCTAAGCAAGGTTTTAAAACTGTGTTTAAATAGCTTCCCAGAGTAATTTTTCCTGAGACATACAATTTGTTTATAAACATGTAATTAGGTATGTGCTGCTTTACAGTTCTCAATTGGTTTTGAAACTGTTTGCACAATTTCCCTGCTAACAGAGATTATTATACAAAATTATGAGGGCATATCTGGCATTACATGTACAGCTATACTAAGAGGGTACAGTGGCAGTGCTAAAATGGTATATATTAAAATATTTTTCCCAATTAATCTGTATTCTGAACACAATTTATTGAGTATTTCAGTATCTTTGAATAACTCATCGGTTTTTTTTGTTTGTCTTCCTCTTGGACACAATACACAATCATAGTTTTTATTTTGCCCCTTGTATCCTATAGTAAGTAAGCTTACAGTATACAGAATATTCAGCATTATTGGAGGGAAAGAAAAAAAAAAAAAGCCCCAAAAAAACTCACCTGACAATGTCAGCTGAGAAAAATAAACTTTGTAACAATATACCAAATACACAAGCAATGTCCGTATGCCAGGGTGCCATAAAGGTATTTTGGCTACGTAGTTTTTAAAGCTCACTTCTGTGCCTTGACAAAAAGCAACATTTCCAAACTCGTGGGAATTAAAACTTTTCTGCAATTCTATCAAAAACCCAAGTTTTGGTTCCACATCGAGACACTGATGGTCACATTACAGCAAACCCACAACATGGGTTGTGGGGATGGTATTGTAATCCTGAACCTGGAATATGTCAGACACAGGTCTTTAGTTCTGTATCATCGAGCACTTTCTCACAGTAAGACCTGCACTAATCCTCCCTAAATAACAGCCACCTTTTCATTAGATTGCCTGGCACTCCCTGACCCTACATTTAACAATAAATTCTTCAAGGCCAAGATCTCTGCCTTCTCCTCCGAAGTCCTGCATGCTGCAGTGGCATGGTAAGAGCAGAACTTACGGGGATGATTCCAGTATGATGCTGTTGGCCTGGGTGGAGGATGGAGATCTGTGATTTACAAATACTTCACTCGGGGAGGTGTGAACCACATGATCCACTAAATGTCCCACTGATGAGGGTCGTAACCGGGCTCCTTCTTGAGTGAAGGCAGAGTTGCGACTAAGAGGGAAAGCAGAGCAGTGCAGTGTGACAAGAATATTATTGTTAATGACATTTCTGATACCACCCACTAAAATGGGATGCTAAAAAAATTAATTCCACTCATTGCAAGCATATGTTTATACACATATTTTCATTAAAATTTAAAAAATCACTGAAACAATTATCTTGTCATATCAACTTATATTTCATTTTTTTAAGTGTTCAAAAATTATTTTAATAAACACTAAGGGCTCTTTTAAAATTTTATTTACTTTTAATTAAAGAAGCCTGAAACCATTATGGTCCAATGAACAGGCTGACAGCCCAGTCAACAGGAAGAAAAATGGATTCCTAAGAAGACAAATCCTGACTCTGTTCATGGTAGAACTTAACCTGAATTTATTAAGATGAACAGTTTATCCCCTGCATCTTCCCCTAGAAGAACCATAAGGTTTACATTGAAGTTCTTATAATTTCTGGAATCCAGTATTTTCCCATTTGAAACCTAGCACGACAATATTAAACATGCATGATTGTTATGCTTTAAGCATCATTATTACACAATTCTCCAGTAATTTTTAAATGCTACAGGTATTTACAACCTTGATCTTGTGAATAATACACCATAGAATCCTAAAACATCGTCATTTATGTAATACAAAATTGGGTAATACTGATTCTTAAGCAAGTTTCAGCACACTGAGAAAGTTGGTCACCCTCCAAAAGAAATCAGCAATGTTTTTTCACTAACTTAAAACAGAAGGCTCTATCATATGAAAAGAGTGAACGTTGAAAGGAAAGGCAGAAAAATTGACAGGAATAAACCTGCAAGGATTTCCAATTAAGTAATTTTCCCCAATGTTTTAAAAAGTGGTATTAAACTAAATAAATTATCTTTAAAATATCACATAGATTTTATCATCAGGGTCTTTTTTTAACCAAATTAATAACTTTGTTTTAACTGTGCTTGAGAAAACTCAAACTCCCAAATTTAGGGTAGTGTGATACATCCTACACATTTTATAGGACAAGTGAGAAGCACCTAAAACTCACCCCTAAAAATTTTCCTTGAATCTGAAGCTAAGTGTTACAGAGAATTATTTGGCACACATTTTTTGAAGCTATTTGTCTACATAACACATTAATCCTTTTATTACACAAGTAGGTCACTCACATTAGAGGTAGAGAAGATTTGATGCTACTCACTGATTTGGGGTTCCAGGTGGAGACCGTGATGGAAGGCTCTGTGTTTCCAACCTATCATCAGACAGTGAGTTCCTACTCACTACTTCCCAATCCATCCCACTCATTACTTTCCGTGCCAAGGGTTTACTGGGGGATCTACAAGAAGAAAGTAAAATGACTAACCAAAAATTGCATGATGTAAGAACAAAATTATATAAAACTCACCACAATGAAACCGATGTGCTATCCTAGGAAACCAAATTATATATAAGAAAGGAAACATAATAATGCAAAGCTGTATTTACATGGGCAGTTCTGTATTTTCTCCATTTACTGTACTTCATTTACTGTACTTTGAAAAGAATGCCATTGAAATAGTAATAAACTACTGTTGGCTATGAGGGAGACAGGCAAGACAGAATCTGAACTCACTCAACTTCTAATGCCTCAAAGACAATCTGACTCAAACAGCATAATCACTGAGAGATTTGAATTTAAAAAAAGTAGAACAAAACCAAACAAACAAGGAAAAAATCCCCTCTAAGTAACACAACTGTTTAGTCACCTCAGGAAAAATAAAGCAGGGAAAACATCAGGCCAAGAAACTCCCAAAGACTTTGAAGAACTGAAAGTGAGGTAATCAAGAACATGGCAACAGAGTTACAAAGTTTTGTTTAGACATCAGGGATTTCCATCAAGATGACATGCTTCCTCCCAGAATATGCTTTGTCACTTGTCAGGCAGATGCAATATTATTATTTAACTTTCTTTGTGGGTAACAGAACTTCATCTGATTTTGTGCCAGAAATGTCCTTCAGGTTAAAGGTCATTCTCAGCAGTGCTTTCATACAAAAGGAATTCTATTTTCTACTTGTTGCCCCTTCTTGACATTAACAAAACTTTTTCTTCCCATTCTCCAGTCATTCCAGAATGCCTTCAATCTCCTGCTGTTTCTTTCACCTATTTCTTAAGCACAAATGAAATCATACTTGTAATCTCTCATGAAATAAGACATTTCCCTTTTATATTGGAAAGCATCAAATGAATCATCTGTGGTTGCTTTTTCTTAGCATTGCATTGGATGGTTCAGTCATCCTGCAACTAAACATACCCAGACTTTTGTGGTTTGTTGTTTTCAACTGAAAATTCCTCAGTTAACAACAAAAATACTTTTAAACAACCCATACATGTCCTGTATATTTTGTGTTACTGTTTTGATTTTACTTCTACTGCTTTCATGGTGCTATGGAGTTCAGATTTCTCCTCTATCATTACCCAACCCTCTCTAGTTCCAGTGATACTTCAATCTTCTGTGACATGATAATTTCATTTCCATTTGCTTCCATATTCTATCACTAAATTCTCCAGCTTTGCACTATGAGGTGACAACATATTATTGTATGAGCAGTACAGCTCCATACACCCATATCAAAAAATTATTTCTGCTTTCACTGTCCTTGTGTCACATGGTAACTGTTCTTTATCTTTGTCATTATTACTGGTTTACTGCAAGAGCAACTCCAGAAAGAAGGAACTTTGAGAAATTAAGGAACTACCTGCACACAAACTACACCCTCTGAAAACAGGAAGCTTGCTAACAAATGTATTTTTACTTCTCAGAGAACTTAAAACTCAATGCAAATCACCACCTTGAGCAGGTAATATTGTCCTCAATATGATCAAAAAATCTACAACAACAACCAATCAAGCATTATATTGAATAAACTTCATATACAGAAATAAGTAAGATATCAACACTGTTTGGTACTAATGGAGTGGTGGTGTGCTTGGGGAGAGGTTATTTTTATTTTTACCCCATCAAGCAGTTCTAAACATTGCATTCTGCTTTACTGCTCTAAAGTCTTACTGAGTAACAGCTGACAAATTTCAGACAGTTAAGCGAGATGGGCTATTCTAAATAATACTATTTCAGGTGCTATTCCACCTGGGGGGAAAAAAATCTAATAGTATATTGATTTTTGGAAAGAGGGAACATATCAATTAATTCCTCAGGACAAGCACATACAGTTTCTTAGCATGCTTCAATATATTTAAGGATTATTAATTTGATTTGAAAAATAATTAGCTTGGTATTAGATCAATTAAACCAAAATTCCATTTCTGTAATTTGCTTCAAATATGAACAACTCAAACCACTTGGTTATCTTTCTTCACAAGTATGTACATGTGAGCAGTTCTGAACAGGTAAAATAACATGAAACTGAAACAGCAGAACTGAAATGCATGTCTAATTCCAGCCTTTCATTATTCTGTTATTATTGATCAGGGCTCTGATTAGCTGGACCCTGCTGACACCCAACCATCTGTCTGCAGCCAGCAGACAAGATGCCAGCTCTGCCAAGAAGTGGATTCTACTACCAACCAGAGAACAGTCTGAGGGAAAAATGCAGAAGAACATAATATAACCAATGCTGAATTAGGTAAATACAGGACTGCAGATACAGCATTTGCTGATAGACATGTAAAAGCAACTACTGAACCTCATTTACCTTCAGTGAAAAAGCAACAAATGGAATGTAGGAAAAGTTGGATATTTTCTTTATTTAACATTCAACAACAGTAAAAATGCACCATCCTTGCCTGTGTGAAACTAGATAAATTTCAAAGAGAGATACAGGAGCACACAGGGTGGGGAAAAAAAAAATCCAAGTTTTTCCAAAAATTACATTTTTGACTGCTTCAAAAACCCCCACTTTGTATCTTAAGCCAGTCTGTAACTAAGTTTATGTAAACTTCCTCAATTGATACAACAAAGGAACACAGCTCCAAAATGAGCAAACATCACCTTCTTCCCTATGAAAACATTCAATGTCAAGAAAACACTCACCTCTTATTGTGTCAGAAGTAATACCTTATCACCATGATAAACAGCTGCAGCATTATCACCAAAGCTTCGTCTCAATTATTTTATTAACAGCTCTAACCTCAGAGTCCCCACCCACTCATGTTTGTTGCCCCAATTTCCTGTCTTTGCAGAAATTTCAAAGAAAAAATTACCACACTGCAGAACTGAACTTAGTGCTGTGCCATTTTAGTTCTTCTGTCAACACTTCTAAATCCAACAATGTTATTTTTTAATTAACATTTAAGATTTGTTGTGAAATATACCTACAAATTTGTCTTGTATCTCTGACTTCTAACAATACTAAAATAATTTTCTCATGCCAAAATGCAGCTGAGGAGTTGGGAGAGGAGAACTAAGATGTAGAAAGCTTTGAAATTTTGGAATTTTAAATTTCACCTCTGTCTGCTCAGCCTGGATGCTTCTACTGCACCCAGCACAGGGCAACGACAGTTAACAGAATAAGCCATTTTCAGATTTAATTTTGGTGTACCTGCAGAGACATTCCTAAAAGTTGGAAGCAGTCCCATCTATTTGAGTAGCAACAGAAACTGAAAACTTTACTGGCCCCAAGTCTTATGAGCTGCAATGTTACAGCAAATACAAAAAATAAACCCAAACACCCAAAACTGAGTCGCAGGTATGAAATTACATAATGCAAGTAAAAAACCCCATGACATTATATTAGCTCAGCTACAGTACAGAAAAGCCTTCAAAGACTTGTTTGGCATCCACAGCTGAAGGGCTAAAATTTGGCACAAGCTGGGAAAGAACACAGGTATTGTTTGGGAATGCAAGTGGGAATTTTAAAAGTAATTTCTGTCCCAAAAAGAAATATAACCTGAAGCCACAGCCTTGCTTTGTATTTTGACAAGGAGTACAGGGAATGCATTTCTCAGCAAAACTGACAAATACGGCTGTGCAGACCAAGAGACTAAAACTATATACAAATCTGCAAGGTACATGACACAAATGCCATATGCAATTTAAAGCACCTGAGAAATTATTTAATTGACCTGAATAAGTGCATAATTGAAGCAAGATTGAATTTTTGGAAACAGAGACTCCAATCTATGATAGGGAGTTTGCAGACACAAATGACTGACACCCACTCACTCAAACTCCCTCCTCTCAGCCACCTGTGCACACCCGAACTGAGCAGCCCTAGCATATTTTGTAAGGACTCTAAGAGAAATTCTTTAAGAATTCTCTCAATTCATGACTTGATTGAACCTTTTTTACTCTTATTATCTACTTTTATTAAGTTTCTGGGAATTCTTATGGGGTTTCATGGATTGCGAATATCCTGCAATAAATGAGGCCAAGAAAACAGCTGTAATGAAAATTATAAAAACCCCCCAAAAAACCAACAAAAACCCCAAACAACAACTTCAAAAACAAACAAACAAAACACCCCCAAAAAACCTAAACAACTGCAGCAACAGTCTTCAGAATGCTGAACTTAGTGCTGCATGAAGATTAAGAAAACAGCACCTACATAATGTATGCAATTTATTAGAATATATCCTTCTCAGTAATAATTCCATATTTAAAAGTTAAATGTAAATGTTTCTACGATTTGGAAAAAGAAATCCTTCAGCTAATTTTAAAGTACAATCCTGAGAATAAACAGCTAAGTCTGCTTCCTGCAGGTTAAAATTGCTTGTTTTATTTAAATGGCTGTTCAAAAATGTTATTTCCCTGTCTTGTGTGCTGCACCCACATTCCCCTCAGCATGCAAAGGCCAGACCAGTTAGTCATTACTTGTGGCAATCACCATTTCCCAACTTAGAACAAACAGATCATTCAAGTAATAATTCAGTGTAACTCTCTATGTTAATTTTCTTACCATGAAATGATTCAAAGGTTTGCTTAGACAGCATTAGTTCAAATAAGGCAGTTTCTAATTAGATATTGTTAAGAAATCCAAGTGTAAATCTGGATAACTCTACAAAAAAACCATGAAAAACATTTCTTGAACTGATCTTGAATAAATCTTCTTTTATAATAATAACAAAAGCAGCTGCAATTATTTATGTGCCCACCTAATTCTTAAGAAAGACCTTGAAAAGCAACCAAAAGCAACCACTGCCTGAGAGCTTAAAAAGCTGTTCAATGCCACCGTGACTTTGTCTGATGAAGACACACCACAAAAGAGAAAGGCAGGTTCCAGGAATAAAACCCACATTATACCTGGAAAATCTTAGAAAACAAAATCTATTCTCTGTATGAATACAAAAGGGCTGACATCTACTCAGCATGTCAACCTGAAATGCAAATGTTTAGAAGACAAAGAATTAATGTTCTTAAATTAAGTTTCTTGAACAACACTGTGTTCTAGAAATGTCTTCTCTTTCAAGCTTTTTTCACTCTTGAAAATATTAAAGGTCTTTAAAATTGAAAAAAAATTAATTGCACACCTGTCATGAGGAAGACAGAAGATGAAGCAGCTGATTTGTTAAAAGCCTTTTGAGATGTATTTGTTACAACACACAATTATTTCATTTCACTGACATAAACATATATGCCTCAGACATCAGTCATCAACACTTCCTAGAAACTCAAAATAGGTGGATAAATGCTCTATTTCTTAATAATAAAGCAACAGTGGAAAATAAAATTCCTGAGGATGAAAGAGCCAAGCATTTTATTAACTAAAAAAAGCCAAGATTTATGAAAATAAGAGCAGTTCCAGTCATGGATTTTGATTTTATCAACTTCATTGATTTTATCCAACTATATACTATAAACTACAAATGACCCCCAGCAACACTTGCTGGGTTTTGCTGCAAAGGGAAGAGTGCCATCTACTGCATAAGAGTTTCTAAAATGATAAAAATATTCCTCAAAACAAACTATCAGCTCTCCTCCACTCTCCTGACTTGTGGGGAATTGCCAAGTTCAGAGTGCAACAAAAACATAGTTTTTAACTGATTCTTAACTGTCATTTAGTGAAGTAAAGCTCACCTGTCACAGTATTGAGTCTCCTGAGTACTTAAAAAAGTTGCTCCAAGTACAAATCTAAATTCATTCACATTCCCAAAGTAAATTAAATGCAGTAAAAGGTAATTTTACACAGGAAAAAAAATGGTTTCATAAAATCTACTTGTTGAACCAGCATGTTACAGCATTTCTGCTCCCCAAACCTAGTATGGAGCTATCTACCTGTGGTGGGCTGAGCTAAAACCCAAATTAGATTCTAATGCACAGGGGGAAAGAAGGGGTGGAGACAGGGAAGGAAATCAAGGTAGAATTCACCAATGCTCTTAGAAATAGTGTCTGCAGGCACTTGGAAAGGTTGCTGGACTTACTACTAGAAGTCTGCAAGCATTAATTTGAACTCTGGAGTTCCTTAAGGGGCAAAAAGACATCTTGGATCTCAGTACAAGTAGAACCACAAAAAAAGGACAGAGCTGCTCCCTCCCCGCAAGGATTCTATTAATGATCAGAGCAAACTGCCAGGTGGATGTAGCAGCTGTTTTACTTTGGAAAACAGCATCATAATTTCTGAAGAAATAATTAAATTTATGTCTTGAATCTTTTATTGTAATCACTGAACTCCTCAGGAGCCTGGAATAAAATTAAGTAATATATTCCTGATTAGCCAGCCACTCTGTGACCAAATACCTTCAGAAGCAGCTCACTTTTCATAGTAAAATGCCTCACAGAGACTACAGTGATAAAGCTGTTCTCACAAGTAAGACTCATTGTACTTATTCTAAAGGAAATACACATGTACAGTTGCAAGTTATTATCACAGACAAAAATACCCATTAACTCAGTATTTTAATGGAGTATTTTAACAGCAGGAAACCATTCTTTGTAATAAAAACAGCACAAAGAGGGCTAATACATGTAACAACAAACTACATAGACTGAAGGCTATTCTGAGTTTTGAAAATATATAAAGGGGGAAATAGTAAGGAATGTAAATTACTTACCTTGCAAATACCCTGTCTTTGTTTGCTCTTTCTTTACCATACTGCACAGATTGGACCTCTGTTCTCCCACTGGAAAGCAAAACAAAATCAAACCACTAAATCCAACATGATTAAATAACAATTTCTTGTTTAAAATTGAACCATCTCAACCAAATGCCTAAATTCTGTTTCCAGTCATGCTCAAGCAATAGCCCTAGGCTCAGTACAGCATAGCCTTAGAAGGCATTTGGTAGAAATGTAGGTCTTCTTTCCAAATAATTTTAGATGTAACAAAAGCTTTCACTTCTGTTTGCTTTTTTATCCAAAGCAATACGAAATCTCTGCTTGCATCTTTGCGCACTGACACTTAACAATACTTCCTGTTATAGCCACTGTCTAAAACATACAGCATCTCTTCCATACTCTTCCTAAACTATTCCCTGAATTGCTAATAACGTAGTTGCTACTTAGATTAGCAAAATGCCACCAAGAAATTACACGATAAGCACATCACAATTGTATTCTTCCATGCAACTTGTCAAAACTAAGTTTAGATCTTGGAACTTGCTGACTTTTCATATAAGACTAGATGTCTTGTGTCAAATCAAAGATTCTTTATGGTATTTCATCATTTCTCTTCTAGAAAAAAAATACAGTTTTTGAGTATCTATCAGCACTTAAGAATTGGTGATACCAGCAACAGTTGCTCTTGTAGCCACTTCATTAATAACTTCAGAGCAAGCACAGAGTCTCCTACAGGGATATTTACATTACGAAACCAAAGAATCAGCTATTTCCACGTTCCTATTACAGAACTACTAGATGTGTGAAGACTGAGAAATGGGTCAGCTGTAATCTCATGAAATTCAGTGGAAGAAATTGCAAAGACTTGCAACTGAGGAGGAATAACCCCAGGCACAGACTGAGTGTCAACTGGCTGGACAGGAGGTTTGCCCAGCACAGGTGAGAGCACATCTGGAATGCTTGGTGGAGTTCCAGAGCTCCACAAGCCAAGCAAAGGGCCACAAAGACAACTAAGGGTCTGCAGCATCTGATGGATGGGGAAAGGCTGAGAGAGCTGGGACTGTTCAGCCTCGGGAGAGAAAGCTTTAGGATTGCTACTGAATTCCCCCTTAGCTTCCTCTTCAACAGATTAAACAAGCCTAGTGCCCTCAGCCTCTCTTTGTGTGCCATGTCATCCCTGTTACGCTGCCTCTCAACAAGCTCTCAAGCTACTTGCAGAAATTCCAGCCTTTTGGCAGTTTCAGCAACTTTAATGACCTTCTTCATTTTTATGCAGTTACTCTTTTCATCTTATGGTAACTTAAGTTGAATGTCATCATCAAAGAGCTATTCTGTAATAGTAACCACAATGATTCAGATTCAAAATCCTTACAGAAATGCAAAAGCTCCCTGAAATTCTCTACAGCAACACTGAGTCAAGTCTCAAACACTGTTCAGGATCATAGAATGCTGTTTCTCAAATGGATGCTGGTCAAAAAACAGATGCTATAAACAGTTAGCCACTGAATTACTTTCCTCTTTAAATATTTATGCAATTCACAAGTGTGACAGAAATAGCCTGTTATTCTGTTTTCTAGCTTTTCATCATGTCCCTTTGTACGTCACAGACACTACTGCCATTCTAGATGGATGATTAGTAGTAGCTATGTTATTCTCTGTTTCAGGCATGATTTAAACCACTGGCATTCTGCATTACTTGCAGAGACAGTTAATTCAGTCACTGAACAGAGATTTTTTTTTTTTAATAAAAAGTATAAACCAGCAAAACCCAAAGCCACCCGCTCCAGCATTGCAGGGATTATAGTTATTGCACAGTCATTCTGTGCACCTCCAAGCTTTTTGCCTATTATTTTAAGTTCATCCTTAAAGGTTATGGATTTAATTTCCTCCTTATTTTCTGAAGTTCTGGGTTTGATACAGAACATATATGTCTTTTATTTTCACCGAATTCCTATTGGTATACATGTAGATAAGTGGGCTTTACTTATACAAGCTTCTTTTCAGTGATTTGTATTTGGTGTTTACTTAGGTCTGTTTTGTTGCTGTTACTGCATGCAATATCTGAGACTCAACAGTTTTCAAAAACACCAGGTCAAAGACTTGGACATTTTGAGACAACATCTTTAAGACACACATAGCCCAGCAGGAGAACAGGCCAAGAAATGCAGCTTGGGAGACAATCTCAGAGCACTAGTGCAATAATGACCACTAATAATATAACTGTATTTTCAGGCTATCTTAAAAAATGAATGACATTTGAAACTTAGGCCAGCAGGGAAGGGGAACAGTTGTAGGATTCAAAACCTACTTGAATTACATTTTTATGTAGATTCTAGATAATTCCCTTTGTTTATTGCTGAGCTGCCTAGTCACTCATATTCTTTCCCATATATTTAAAATCAGCACTTACCAGTACCGGAACTTGGAACCCAAAGTGAAATAATGTGCAAAAAAGTTCTTCTGAGGCGGGAGTGGTCTGTCCAAACGGAAGAACGTGTGATGCTCAACACAAGCTTTCCACAAATTCTTACATGCTCGGTAATTCACCATATTGAATCCCAGTAATGTTTCCCTAGATTCATGCTAAAAAATGAGAAAAATGTATTTCAAGTAAGAATTATTCAAAGTTTTTTTTGAACCTTAGATAAATATTGTTGGCTTTGGGGTATTTTTCTTAAATCGCGCTTTTTGAAGTGGTACTCTAATATTCTATTAACTTTATGTACAACACACCCTTTTAAAATACAATTTCTTTAAAGAATTTTTTTTTGTTCCCCTGGGCTGTTTTTTTTTAAAAACTTCCTGCTCAACGGCTCAGTCTGTTTAGTTACATAGAAACAAGTCTAAAAGGTATGACCCAAACTACATAAAAAGAATTTTATGATTTGGGAGCTCAAAGACAATGTGCCTCTCTGTTCAAAACTACAGCTGAGATGAGTAATTGTCATGCACATGTGGCAGCTGGAGATTGGGAACAGGTATAGATCTCAAGAGCAATTGACAGTTCCTACTTCTAAATGTTTCATTAGATTCCTGGGAAATGCAAGAAGCAAAATGGCAAAGCAAGCTAAGCTATTCTGCCTGTTGAGAGAGCTTGATAACAACCTCTGTAGGTCCAGAAATATCAGCAGCATTCTTCTTTCTCTTCACAGCACTAAATCCTCCCCAACATTTTGCACACCTTAACTGATTTCACTTAGTAGTAAAGTCCTTTTCCAAATTAAGCTGTTGTTGGCCTTCTCTTCTTCAAATCTGCTGAGAAACCAAGGCACAGAGACCTGCAATTCTTCCCCCAGTGTTGTATTCGGGAACAAGAACGACACTGTATTTTCAGCCACAGGACAAATTTAGGGCAAAATAAAATGGATTTAAACAGCAAATTCTAAGTATTTATTGATGAAATTTAAGAAATTATATTCAAGAAACTAAATCCTGGTATTTTAATTCAATTACAAAGATTACTTATATCTCTGTTTTTAATTTCCAAGTATTGCCAACTGTTCCCCGTATTTTCTAGACACGTGAACATATACATTTAAAAATTAGAAATCAGAAACAAGATAACAGAAATGAAGTCCATTGCCTATGCAGTTATAAAAGGCTTTATCAACAATATAAAAGTCAAACAATATAAACAAGGTAGATTACTATTCTGCGAGAGAGCAACTACATATAATTATGGACTGCCATCATCTGGACCCAGGTAAAGGATGAAACAGCTAAGATTTCAGATTATAACAACAAGTAATCATTAATTACTTGCAATGTAGCAAAATTTCAGGTTCTGCCAGCCTTTTAAACAGTTGGAAAAGAAAATTTGACAAGTTACATGAGCTGGTGATCATGCATTTTAATGTCATTCAAAGTATTATAATTATGGGTTGGTGAAAAAAAATATAACCTGCTGTTTCCCCTAGTTTGTATTCCAGAAAATGAGCTGATCTGAATCTCATTCCACCATCTGATCAGTAGATCAGACATGAAGCATGAAGGAGGAGCTGGTATGGCAGGATGAGAAGGAGCTGCAGCAAGATCAACTTAATTGTAATGCGAGACAGCACTTTCACAGGAACTTGGTGTGCTAGAGCTTTAAAGGTACTTTAACAATAGTTCTATTCATAGATTTTAAAGCTTTCATTGCAGTGCAGGGAGAACTGATTCTCAAACCCTATCCTTCATCTCAATTACAGCTAGAAAACATTGTTTAAGGTAAAGAATAATACATGATATTGGCTTCTAAGTGCACTCATTCCTCCCCTATTCACCCTTGAAGGTTCTGTAATATTCCAATGTAACTTGAGCACTTGAAATTCATCTTAGCTGATGATTCTGGGGTGCAAGATCTGGTTCTACTGCTGGATTTAGAATAAGGCTGCCCCTGTATTCCTTGGAAACAGCAGGCTTGAATCAATGTGGGCTCAGCACAAGACCCCAGGCTGACATCTGTACTATCCATGGTACTTCAGCTGAAAGCACATAAAGTAACAGGACAGTTATACTGCAGCCCTGCAGCCCACAGAATGCTTTTACAGCACAAGGCTGCAGCAAGATGCAGAATGCTCTATGGTCTGATAATGACATACAGGCATTTCAGGGGGTTATGTCTGTTGAGATCAGTGTTAGACAGTGTCAGAGAATCACAGAAGGATTCTGCTTCAAAATTACTCTCTTACTAATTGTGTTTGTTGTTTTTACTAAAGAGAGAACAGTCTGCTTGCTACAGAGAGGAAGAGTGAAGCAGCTGGGGTGCAATACTGGTAATGAAGCTCTGTGCCCCAGCACAAAATTACAGTAAGACAAATAGAGGTAAGGTATAGTGAAGTCCAAGTCATCTTTGTGATTCCTATTATTAAAAATGCAAACCCAACAAAAAAGCAGACTGGATATTGGTGCTCCTCTCACACAGAACAGCTCAGTACTTGAATAAGGACCTTGAGTGGGGTCATTAATCCAAAACCACCTTTGCCTGCCTTGAAACAGTGACTCCAGAGCACTGCTCCAATCTCTTGCTGCTCATGAAAGAAACTGGGTTGAAAAACTTACTCTCTAATGAGACCCTTTTGCTTTGGCTAGACTTTTGCTAGACTTTGGCTAAACAAGGAAAAAACCCAGAAAAAAAAGCACAAATTCCCTACCCCATTTCAGAGGGACAAAAAGACTTGTGCTTTACAATGGCAGATGCTCCCCATACTCAACTTCTTCCAGAAATAATGGGCAAAACTCCTGTGAAAGCTTAAATGCAGCAACTATACTTCTGCCAGCAGTATTTGCTCTTCACAAAAAAAAAAAAA